>JAMKCH010005720.1:0-37102 GCA_023653785.1 Ophioderma brevispina
TTAAAACTACTGTATCTATGATAATTTGGTCTGATTGGCTGCATGAAAAATATCAGTCACAAGGACCCTTTTATTGCAACTTGGAAGCACTTGTGAGGTAAAGATTTTATTTTAGACTAAGCAATGATTATCTACAAAAATAAATTTTGTGAGGTGTGGTTTGTTCTGTTGAGGTGAGGTTTGTACTATGGTTTGAACCTTTGAGGTTTGGGTACTCATCAGTGTCACTACATCGTGAAAGGCCGTCTCTTGTATGTTGGAGGAGGAGGTGGAGGAGGAGGTGGAAGCGGAGGTATTAGCATTTAACGACACATCAATACTATCGTGTCATTTTAGTGTCACACAGATACTTTTTTTTAATTTTTAATTTCAATTCACTTTATTATCATGTAGGGAAGAAAGCCCAGTTTAAGAAGCAGGAGGAAACCGGAGTACCCAAAGAAAACCTGAGAGGCCGAGTATGGAATGGAAACCACACACACATGAAAATGCAGGCCCAACCGAGGGTCGAACCTGGGACCACAGTGGTGCAAAGCAAGACAAGACCCACTGCGCTAACCCGATCCCCCTCTTGTATGTTGGTACATGAAGCGTAAATGTTAACTTGTATGAATTTCTACATTAATTAATTCACTGTATTTGCATGTCAGCAATAGTGTGTAATCAGGTCAAGGTCTGAGTTTGCTGTAAATTCCTCCAAGCATGTGCACATATGCGTGCACACACACACACACACAAACATACATATACACAAACACATGCACATGCACACACACACACATACATATACAGATGTGCACACACACAAACACACAAACAAACACACACACACGTTACATTGTACCCATGACGCGTCCACAAAACACCCATTAGCTTACCCTAGCTATCATTTCATCAGTAATCTGTCCCTTCCAATCATCATCTCCCATTGGGTCTGGTATGTCCAGCAGCTCTGGTCGTTCTTGCAACACCTCTAGTGCTTTGTGAAGGTCATTATTGGTTTGTCTGATAGCCGCTGCTTACAAGCACTTGTAGGGAAGCCCATTCCAACCAGGGTTTCAGTTACTCTGAGTCTTTTATTCTGCAAAATTACATAATGTTTGCAGAAGTAGGAAAGTTAACACCAGACACTGAAAGGAAATAGTCAAGGATTTTGTCAAGCTCAGTTTGACTACATTCATACAAAATGTACATACACACAAATTCCCAAAGAAAATCATACAATTGAGTAAAAATTAACAAACCAATAGAGGCATTTTAATTTTTGTTTTTTGACATACGAAGAAAACGGGCGGGGATTTTGCACGGCTTCATGAGCAAAGCGCCCAATCGTGACGTCAAAGTGATGACCAAAATATTGGGTTTGACTCAATTGTTATGCTGCCATGTATATTGATGGTTAATGAAAGTAATAATAAAATTAGAAAAAAAAAAGTTACAGAATGCACATATTTTTTTCATTGGTGGTGTTTAATTATTATTGAAGTGGCAAAAAATGCGATTTGATGTCACAACGACGTAAATTATGGATGGTCATCACTTTGAAGTCACCATTTGCCTGCGATGTGGATTGGTCGGAATCGTTTTCGAGTAGCTATTGGGCGAGAAAATTAAAAGGGCAAAAATTACTCAACAAATGTGGACCAATTTTCACTTATTTGAATTTATATGTATCTAGTTACTTACGCTTTCCATCCATACCAAATTTTCCAAATTTCGGAATCATGACATATTTCCTTTAATTGCTTTCTTCGGGGCCTAACCGGGATATTATGGATTGACAAGGGGGACTGGCGGAAACCATTAATTATTCTAATTCCCTCTTGATGAAACTTCATGTTCCCCTTATTTTATAACATTCCTCAATTTCAAATTTAATGTTCCTCCCCCCCAAAAAAAATGTTCCTCCTCATAGACCAAAATTGTTTCACGATAAATTTCCTCATATGAATGGTTCCTTATACTCTGTGCCAGAATTGTTTACAGATTTATTTACCATGCACCAAGCGTGACATGTCAACACGGAAGTGAAGGCCAATTGGCCTGTTAAGCAGATCCGCCTCCCCATTGGTTAATCGCACATGAGGCTACTCATAGACTCCGCACCTTTTATGCAGATATTACGACCCACGCATTGCCCACCACTGAACAATTCTGGCAGCAATTTTAGTACTACACAATAGCATAACAACATAGTAGAATAGAATGTTTATTAGACCAACAGTTTTACCAATCAAATACTACTTCAATACTGCAACGGTTTTGGGGTTTAAAGTGACAGGTGGAGATTTTTTTAGGATATGAATTTCTCTCAAATTTCACTGGATCGGTCGTAGACCACCTACCGAGTACGTTTGTAAGGTTTATTGGACAAACAGATGCAAAAGAAAACCGCAAACCTTGTTTTGAACTTGCCTGCTATCGTAATCGTTCCCTATAGAAAACCATGCTTTGACTTTGTGTCGTGCACAACAGAAACTACTAAATCATCATCTTATTACTTAAAGACGGCGTATTCGGCTTATTCACTTCAGGTGTGATCTAATACATTGGTAAGCATTCCAAATATGTAAAAAACCTAGGTTCGAGAAAAATTGGGGGCGCTTCTTTCTGGAAATCTCCTCATGTCTCTTTAATTTCATGGGTTTCATATACTTCTACTTTTATTCTGCAAATTAAATAATGTTTGCAGAAGTAGGAAAGTTAACACCAGACACTTAAAGGACATATGTGTCCCGATTTTGTCAAGCAAGTTGACTTAAATTCATAAAAAGAATGTAACATTACATTCACAAATCCAAAAAAAATAATACAATTGATGTAAAATTAACACAATAGGGCCATCATTTATAATTTTTTTTGCTTTTTTGACCTACGACGAAAACGGGGGGGATTTTTCGCCACGGCTTTATCGATCAAAAGCGCCCAATTCGTGACGTCAAAGTGAGACCAAAATATGTGTTGACTCAAATTGTTATTGATGGACACTTGTAATATTGAGGGAGTACGAAAGTAATACTAAATTAGAAAAACAGTACAGAATGACAATGTTGTTTCATGCGTTGTTGTTTAATTATTATGAAAGTGGCAAAACTGCGAGATGTGGTGCAAAACGACGTAAATTATGGAAGGTCATCACTTTTACGTCACCATTTGCCTGCGTTGTGGATTTGTCGGAATCGGTTTTGAGTAAGGCTATTGGGCGAGAAAATTAAAAGGGCAAAAGATCAACAAATGTGGACAATTTCAACTTATTTTGATATATGTAATTACGTATTAAGCTTTCCATCCAGACCAAATTTTCCAAATATTCAGAATCATGACATCTTTCCTTTAATGCTTTCTCGGGGCCAACCGAGTATTTTTGGCAAGGGGGGGGACTGGGGAACTCATTAATTTTTCTAATTCCTCTTGTTCTGAACTTATGTTCCCCTTATTTTATAACATTCCTCAATTTCAAATTTAATGTTCCTCCCCCCCAAAAAAAATGTTCCTCCTCATAGACCAAAATTGTTTCACGATAAATTTCCTCATATGAATGGTTCCTTATACTCTGTGCCAGAATTGTTTACAGATTTATTTACCATGCACCAAGCGTGACATGTCAACACGGAAGTGAAGGCCAATTGGCCTGTTAAGCAGATCCGCCTCCCATTGGTTAATCGCACATGAGGCTACTCATAGACTCCGCACCTTTTATGCAGATATTACGACGCACGCATTGCCCACCACTGAACAATTCTGGCAGCAATTTTAGTACTACACAATAGCATAACAACATAGTAGAATAGAATGTTTATTAGACCAACAGTTTTACCAATCAAATACTACTTCAATACTGCAACGGTTTTGGGGTTTAAAGTGACAGGTGGAGATTTTTTTAGGATATGAATTTCTCTCAAATTTCACTGGATCGGTCGTAGACCACCTACCGAGTACGTTTGTAAGGTTTATTGGACAAACAGATGCAAAAGAAAACCGCAAACCTTGTTTTGAACTTGCCTGCTATCGTAATCGTTCCCTATAGAAAACCATGCTTTGACTTTGTGTCGTGCACAACAGAAACTACTAAATCATCATCTTATTACTTAAAGACGGCGTATTCGGCTTATTCACTTCAGGTGTGATCTAATACATTGGTAAGCATTCCAAATATGTAAAAAACCTAGGTTCGAGAAAAATTGGGGGCGCTTCTTTCTGGAAATCTCCTCATGTCTCTTTAATTTCATGGGTTATTTCAGCAACCGTTTGACCATGCATTGCAGCATACATTTTATGCTTGCTCCTTGTTATGTCTTGCTGAAATGAGTAAATTACCAATTCTATCATTGATTATGAATTTCCAATTTCCAATAAAAATAATTATGATTATCTTAAAGTCTATTTACTTAGGTCTAAATATGATTATCTTGAAAGCATTTTCTTAGGTCTAATCTTGATTAAAAGTTGACTTTTTTAAGTCAATATGACAAACTATTTCATACTTTTGACATCCGCTGTCTTGCCAAGTCTCAGAGCTAATTTCTTTTCCTCCTTTCCTCCTTTTCTTTCTCAGCAATCTCTTTCCTTCTTTCCCTTCTCTCTGTGATCTTCGTTATGGCAACTGACACATTACCACCAGCAGCTCTGAGACCAAGTCGTGCCTCCGAGACCTCAAAACCCATGGATACGACCTGCATCAGTTTGCTCTCATCTACTTGTAAACTTCTTAAAGTGGTTTCTGCCTGTAAAAATAGTATTATGTAATCATGTATTTTCATACAAAGAGTATGCTCATCTTGAGTAAAGATTTCATTATCAGTGAACATGTGGGCCTCCCTCATTCGTATTGTCCCTGGACAAGTTTTTTCCTATGATTATTAATTAACCCAGTGGCGGGTCCAGAATCAGAAAAAACAGGAAGGAAGAGTTAAATACTGCGAGTTATCGGCAAATAGGTTTATTCGTGCAGAACTCTTTACTGAAGTAGGATTGCTGTTGTATCAAGTGGACCAGTATATACGAAATTCCTAGCTGAAATACATGTGTAAAGAGTTATGTGAAGCAGTTCAATGTGTTGTTGACAACACACAATTTTTAACTCTGCTTTTCGCCCCTGCTTTTCCAATTCTGGAGCTGCCACTGAATTAACCACAGTCTATATGACTTTTAAATGAGTCACTCACATTACTGGATAATGTAGTAAAAACTATTACCTGTTAACTTATAAGACTGTTCATGCCTCTACCTACAGCACATTGATTTGGTCTAGTAAAATACTCTTTTAGCAAACTCACTTTATTAAGTAACGTCAGAGCCAAATTCTGCTGCCTTTGATAGAATGCCAAGATCCCTTGTAGTAGATAAAGTCTGACATAAAGGGCTAATTCTCTGGAGCTGTCACCTTTAATTCCTGCCAGCCTCTCTAGGTTGTCGCCATAGGAACGGCGGAAACATTCCTGACACGTCTGTAAGCGAGATTCTGTGGAAAATGGATATAACTTATCAAGTCAAATCAATGAAGATCAACAATTTTTTAATACTTTAAAGTTAGAAGCAATTCATATTACATAATAGTTGCAACTATGACTATCATTGTAACTATGAAGGTGCAAAATGTGGCTAAGACTTGAGATTGGAAGCGAAGCTGACATAAATTGTTAGAAAACTTAGCCCGTGGAAAATTTTGGGGTTTAATTTATGACTTGACAATACATTCTTTCCAAAAAGACCACATCAAAACTTTTGCAGCTTAATTACATCATGAATAGCTTCATTTTCATAAGGCCTGAGCCAACATCTGAAAATTCCACCAAATCATATTATATTTTGTTCAGGAAATTATCAATTTATGGAATAAATTGTTCAAAGTTTGTTTAAATTTGTGTTAAATCATGACATAAACATGTGTTTCGATCATGACTAAGTGGCCCACAGCATCTTGCTGATAAATTGATCACTCTGCCACCTCTGCCACTTTGTCAAGAAGTGGCATATCACATGGGAGTGACTTCAGTTAACCCCTGTGCCCCTGTGGGGAATCTTGCAGCCCCCCTGGGGGACTCTTGCCCCCCCCACAACAAAAAAATTATATAAATTTAATTTTGGGGAAAGAATTTGATCATATTCCAAATCTGAGAAAAACAACAAACCATAGGCCTATACTATAGTAGAAATTTTAATATATGCTCATGGGGTGTAAGGGGCGGATATGGGGGGCATAAGGCACCGGGTGCATTGTAAGATGTCTAAAAATATAAAATGGCCTTGTTACACAGGGGGGGACTATTATAGTAAGTTGGCAAACCCCCCCTTCCCCTGCTTTCAGAAGTTTTGATCCAACTGTGAAAAAGTAGGCCAATGATGCTTGCCCCCCTGAAAAGATATGTGCCCACCTCTGCTCCCCCCCCCAAAAAAAAGATGGTTAAGCCACTGGTGAACCAGAACCATTGCCACTTGTGCACATATGGCACACATCAACACTATGGTGGCTTGAAAAAAAAGGTTTGAATTTTAGTGGCATTCACCATTGTCGTGCAGCTGTGGCCAAGCGCCTTGCTACTATGAAAAACACCTAACAATGAAAATTACTGATTTCAAAATTAGTTTGAAATTTAAAAAACAAGAACCCCAATGACAGCATTTTCTTAGTATAAATAAGTAGTCTAAATATATTTGAAGTAAATATGTTACTTGTCATAAGTACATTATGCCCTAGTAAATACTTTGTATCATGTGCTTTATTAGGGGCGGCGCCAGACCTCTTTTTATGGGGGGAAACGGGGGGGAAAGTTGAAATCTTGGGGGGCAAAAAGTGAAATCATGGGGGAAAAAATGGAAAATTTGGCCATTTTTCCACCAATTTGCCAATAAAAGCGGGGGGGGGCTGATTTTTGGCCCCAATCACTGAATTTTGCCCAAAGCCTTCATTATTCTTTCGACCAGGGGGGGCAAACTTGGGGGGAAAGAAAACCAAATTAGGGGGCATTTGCCCCCCATGCCCCCCCTGCGCCCCGCCACTGGCTTATTCTATAACGAATATAACACATGAAACAGAGTCGGTTCAAAAGTAAGGCAATTATGCCCGCAATGTACTTTATACTAATAGGGAAAATATAACTCTCATACTTTATTAACAAAAAAAGAAGACTATTTAATTTAATCCATTCCCTGCATCTGGTAGCTCATTGACATTTTGAAGGCACAGTACACAGACGATATCAAGGCACAAAACGGCATAGTTATACACAGCATTCAGGATCGAATGACCTGCATGTCTGTATGCAGATCACCAAAAGGACCTACATTATAAAAAAATCAACAACTTATTAAAGCAAAAATTTAAGTCGTTAGGATGCAGTTAAACTAGCAATGACTACTTATAGGCTGCGTATTCTAAAAGGGAGTCTTATCTTCAGGCCCAGGTTACACCAGGCTGTAGTCTTCATGAACGGACCTTTTATCTGAATGTGCTTTACCATAAAATTCCCCAGCAGGTGCCATGATGTACGCTGAAGGTTCAATAAAAATAGGGAAGAGAATGTTCTCTATGTGTGTCCACCACACCCCTCCTGAGAATTTGTTTTCACTATTACATCAAACTTCGCATGCATTGAAAGATAAAAGGTCCATCCAGGTAGGACTAAGCCTGGGTTTAAAACCCGTATCTAAAGTTGACTCCCTTGAGAATACTAGCCGTAGTATTCAAGTATTGCATATAACAACCACTTAAAGTCTGATTAATATATTACTATTCAATGTGCTTAAATGATATTAAATAATATGATCTGGAATATATTACATTAAGAAGAAAATATACTTTCACAGATGTTTTTAAACCATTCTGGGCAAGTGATAATCCTGCCATCTACTCCTCACATGTAATAACTATTAATCTTTACTTGAAGGCACGATCGGCTTCTAAGAGCAAAAGAAGAGCTTCCCCATACTCTTTGCGTGTGACACCGCTCTACCTTTTCTCATGCAGCCTCATTGCCATAGATAAGGCACGTCTTTCTTTTTTTGTCTGGTAAACTGCAAAGGCTTGCCATTTTGATCAGCACCGAGAAATAGGAGTAATGGAAGGAATCTGATGGGAAAGGATAAATTGCTGATGATTCAACAACATTATTCTATTGACTAATAAAAATTATTTGCAACACAAACTTTCACAATGAAAGCTGTAACAAATGAATTCACGAAACCACAGATGATAAAACAGGGAATGTAAACGCAGTCCAAAGATCACCCACATGTGTGGCATAATTAGGTATCTACCCTTCTGTTGAGCTGAAGGTGACACTTGGAATTTCAGATCCATAATATGATCAGAGCCCCCATAAAGGTAAGCTTAAATGCATATTAATTTGATCTTGTACCATGTGAATGTTGTTTTTTTACTGTGATTCACAAAAATATATGCCACATACCCGTGTAGCAAAGCAGTATTCTCCTTCTTTTAATATATGTCCAAACCATTTTACGGCATTGGTCCGCGAGCATATATGGACACAGTCTAAAGGTACAGGAATCATGTATGAGCAATTGCTCGACGACTGTCAATGCTTGAGGCCCTATTGCTCACTGCTTTTCCTCAATCGGTTATGGCAATCCAAGTCTTCTATCGTAAGCCACAAATGAGGAAGGACTAGATCACAAAGTTGTGATCAACAGCCATCCTTTGTGAGTCATCAACTTCAGCCCCAAACCCAGGGCTCCATGTGGAGGATGGTGGAGGGACGTGCATGGATGATATGGTCTGCTGTATGTTCAGCCTCTCCACTACAAATGGGACTCAAAGCAGGGGGACAATGCTGATCATTTAATATCCACATTTAAGTGCAAATTGCCAAAACAGTCCTGGGGGCCGTTCCCCAAACTTGTGCGTACCCCACGTGTATACTAAAACTCATGGCGTATGTCCAAATAACGGACCTTTTCGTACCAGTTAAACAGTGCTTTGGGCACAAATTGGTCCACTCAGGCATGCATAGTATGCCGTTAGATTTACGACGGAGTTGGGGAAACGGACCCCTGAGTAGGGTAAAATATGGAACAATGCATTACTAAATTCCTTGGCCCTGACCTTCTTTTCTGTAGCAAGGGCCTGAGCTGAACTATTCTGGCAAAACTTGAAGCCTGCTCATCTGTCTCCTAGCGTCCATTCACCCTCAGATAGAAGAGAACCATCACCTGTGAAACTATGTCGCACCCACTGGCATCAGCATACGGTCATCGTCTATCACATGACCGCAACTGATGAGCTTGAAGAAACCGGCTGACATGTTAATCTTGTCTGAAATGCTGTGGTGATTGATCATACAAGAATATTATGGTTCGACAAGGTGAAACAAAAATAAACCAACCACTAACACCCCAAGTGCTAGTATTAAAGCAGGGACTTATCCAATGGCAGCCTCTGGCTAAATTGCCTGCCAACTTGAGAGGTTGGGAGGCCAACTAGCCCACATACAAAAGTAGTATTAATAGTAGTAAACCAAAGTTTTAAATCCAGTTTTGTCCCCCACTAATGGTGTGGGCCGGATTCACCTCACTTAACGCAACACTGCTGGGTGAGGATTTATTTGAGCAAAGATAATTGACCGCATGCCTTCCCCTGACGTCAATATGTTTATGGCCACCTTAGCTCTCCAGAGCCAATGCCATTGTAGGTTAAGATCTTCTTTTAGTTCCACCAGGGTAACCAGCTAACCCTCCTCCAGATTTCCTTACAGACCGATGGGGTGACGGTTTAGCCGCTGATAACTCGGCCCTGGGACAATTAGTACTGGTTACCAGGATACCAGTAGCAGGTCCTCAAGAACCTGACCTGATAGAGAATAAGTAATTTGGCCCGTGTGTTTCTTTGCAATGAATTTTGGCCCTTTTTATGGGGAAATATGTTTGTTGAGAACCCTGTATTGTGCAAATTTAAATGACACTCTGGGTTTTTGAATTTAAGGTGGCATTACCCAAGCATGTCCATTTTTCATATGATATTTTCTCCCTATCTGGAAGCTATCACAAAAACATTTGATTACAATTTTATGAAATTGATCTGTCGCAGATTTTTAGGACAGTAAAGCAAAATGTGTGAAGTAAAGGACCAAATTGGTAGAGTTTCCATAACCTGACCCACTAATTTTTTTTTTTGAAAAAAAAAAAAAAAAAAAAAATTCGAATCCTTCACGAATAAGCGCAGTTTTATTCCGTTACGGTTTATTCAAAGTCATAGTGTGTCGCGAAAAAAGTGTGTCAGATGGGTCCAGTTACAAAAGTGTCTGCGATTTGAAAGATAACGCACATGCAAAACATCTGCTTACATGCTTTCATAATGACCATAATGGTGCTACGCTAAAGACAATGCGCCATTACCTAAGTAGGATAAGGTTTTATAGCATTTGAAAATTTGTGTTTTCCTTGGTTTTAAGCTAAGTTTATGGATTTTATTCTCTTTATCGTGCAATCATACTTCACTGTTCAATTCTTTCTACCTCTCTTAGATCAGACCCTTTGGCATCCAGTTTGATTTTCACAATCCATACACTTCTGGGCCATTTGATTTCCAGGGGTGTTTTTGCCTTACATTTTACTTTCATTGTTGCTATCCCTTTCCTGAAATTTCTTTCGAGAGCAGCTGTTGCTAATGCATGCTGCCTGAGGTTTTCTCTAGCTTCTTCAATGACTTCTTTGGGATATTGAGACGGCTGAATATCTCCCTATCACTCTGTTTTAAGTAGTACAATGTAAAGTATGTTTACTTCCATTTACTAAGTTTAATTAATTGTATAGTACTTTACAAATGGTATCTAATGCATGTAAAGTTTCAAATGAAACACTGAATACCTAACATTTTTGATTGCGAATAAAACACAATTAAGCAATGTTTTATCAAATTTTCTATCGTGAAATTTTTTAAAAAAATCGGTTCATCATTTGGTGAAAAACAAAGGATAAATGCAAAAGGAAAGCCTATTTCAAAATTTTAAATATAATTTCTTTATACTTTTAAATGGTCAGGTCATTGGAAGCTTCATACATGGTAAAAGTCAAGGGTCATTTTGATTAATTTTTGCCTTTGTTTTGCAATCATGTGCTCTCAATATTAATTTTGTGGTGGTGTATTTTAAATACTGTAATGTATTTAGCACTTTTTTATTCATTACCCCTTTTTTACATATGTCTCATTTAAAACATTTTAACCAAATTTATCTGACCAGAGACCAGAAAGAACAATCCTGGTTGAGTCTGGTTTTCCTTACGACCAAAAGTATTGATCTGATATATATAGATGGTCTGGTATTTGTACCAAAAGTATTGATATGATATGAATATGTTATCCATTGTTTTACATACCTAACTCAGAATTTGCCTATCTATACCGTGTCATATTGGTAGCAGTCAAAATGTTTTGGTTTAGTGGAACTATAAAATAATATTGACTGCACCATTCCAATAGACATGAATCAATAGGCAAACACCAATCTTACCTTTTATTGTGGGCCCTCCAGAGCATAGCTGAAAGGCCCCTTCAGTAGCAATCTGTTTGTGTGTGTGTGGGTTGTGTGTGTGTGGGGTGTAGTCATTGTGTGTGTGTATGTGTCACTAAAAGTTAATTTTTAAAATTGACCTCAATAATGAACAGTTGAAGTTCCATTGGAACGAAGCTTGGTTTCATAGGTGCACCATTGATGCCCTCATATGTCAATATGAAATAAATTCAACTGAAAAAATCACTGAATCTGAATGAACACTGACAAAGGAGTAACACTGAAATTAATCACTGAAAATGATCACGAAAATGTGATCATTTCAGAGGGGTTGAACAGTTTCCAGTGGTGATTATTGGAATGACCCTGTACATTAACACACTGAAATGCACTATCCCCCACTGAATGATTGAACTTTCCAGTGATGCATTTCATTGATAATTTCAGCGTTACTCTTTTACAGTGTTCATGTCGATTTCAAGTGATTTTTTTTCAGGTGATTTTTATTTCATAGTGTATGTTGCTGAGGTCAACGGTCAATATGCCAAGGGAACGGCTATGTGAGCGTCAAGTTGCAGAATAGGCTAAAATTAAATTGACCTCATTGAAACGTTGAAGTTCTAACTTGAGACATAATTCTAGTTCTCTCATTGTTTGTTTTGTTGTTTTAAATGAAATATTTTATATTTAATAGTATAAGTTTAAACAGGCAAAACTGTCAAAAAAAAACAACTCGTACTACTCATGCACCTGCGTACTTATACAGCGTGTGTAATAGAGATTAACTGATACATGGGTTTCCTCTGCCGATCCGATGGCCGATTTTTTTTGTAGTATCGCCGATCCACCGATCCGATCTTCGACATTTGCCCCATATATTAAAGATTGCACCACCGATTGTCAAATTCTTAACTTAAACTTGGCGACGATGATTATAATCAAACAAATTCTGTGCATCCACCTTTGTTTATGTTTCTGATGAGGAATTTCAGAGGAGGTTACTTTGCGCAACGCTTGTCTCATGTGTCTACTTAATAACTGGAAAAATACCCATTATACCAAGTCCCTTTAATTCAGTACATCGGCTGAGAATCGGCAGCGCGCTGACATATTTGTGCCGATCCATTTTTTTTGCCGATTTGCAAATCGGCCCCCGTCCTATGTCCCGATACAATATCGTTATCTCCCTAGTGTGTAAACACTTGCACCAAACATCTCATATAGATTAGGCGCAAATGACTTATTTTGATGTTGGCAGTAAATCCTGCACACCGAATAAGAATTGTTCTTAATCGATTATCCTTTGTGTAAATAACCACAACATGCCCCTGCTAATGAACCCAAACCCGTTCCCTAATTCCATCGACAACTCTTAAACCCATGACCGTCCCTTACACAGACCATGTCCTTACCCTATGCTATGCCTGGTGTATTCCTTGACCAAAATACTTACACAAAGATAAGCCAGAAATTCTTGTCAAGCTGACAGGCGTTTTAACATCCTTTTACACTTCCTCACATTTGATCACTGTCTAATACCAATGCGGATCTACTTGCTACCTAGCAAAAAGGATATTTTATATGCTTTCAAATTGATAAGAAATACGATGATTTGGGTTGTACGAACCATTATTTCAAGACACTAACATGATCAACCGGAGAGTCAAGATATTGAAATTTTGCAATATGACTTCACATGAAGATAATTTGTAGAAGTTTCTCAGAATTATTTTTTTTTTTTTCCAACTGAAAAATTGATATAAAATTAAAGAAACATCAGTATTCCAGATATAAAATCCCCACGCTTGCGTGCTGTAGAGAGTGTCCGTACGGACAGTAATGACTAATATCCGCTTCTGTGCTTTACTAGGCTGCCATTGGTCCTATTTGGATACTCAATACTTGGATAAGAAAATGCAATGTTAATTATTTTTTTGATTTTCTGATTTACACATCACTGATATGCCTTTAAATGCCCAAGACCATCAATTTTTAACTTTTCTCATAGTGGCACTTTCATGATTATGTATGCACTTTGTCTACCTTAATTCATGTATTTAAAGAGACACTGGCAACATTTTAAAAATTAATAGTGCAATCCCTCAAGATTTTTAAAATTGATAGTTTTTGCATGGTTGTAAGGCTTTTATATACAAAGCCCTCACCCGAAATTATAAGACCAAATCAGCTTCCCTTATGGTAAACAGAACAGATTTTTTAATTTAATCTTCGCCGGCGACGTTTAAATTCAGCAGACGACTAAAATGGCGTTTAAAACACGTTAACACGCACGCCTGTTATGCAGTTTCCCACGCTATCACACTGTTTGATCGGTCTATAAAACCTTTGTTGTTTTTAATATCCGCGAGTACGAGTCAATTAATATCCACCATACTATACACATTTGTTGATTAAAGTTATGGAAAACTTAAACTTGGCTGCAAATTACCTGGATTCTTTATCCTCATATCAAATGTCCCTATCTGTTTGGGGGAGTTATTTTTAATGTGTAAAATATATCTCTGTTCTTCCAATGGCCTAGTAGCCTGATCAAGGCTGTCTGCTAAGTACTGCATATTTTATTCTCATTAATTTGAACATTGTGGTTTTTCATAGGTATGAAATCCGTTCTTTATAGATATTTTATGGCTAACCGGTCTAGAGAAAGATTATATAAACAATAAAAAAAAAAACAAATTGGTACACTGCCTGATGGTCTTTGTCCACCTGGCTGGATCCGGTTCCTACATAGTCTAGGTTTAAAACCACAAACAACCTGTTGTGGTCCGATGCAGTGTTTTGTGCTCTCACGACAGCCTTGATCAATTGCTTTGTGGTTTTAATCTTCCCTGTACCAAACTCCATAAAATTTTTGCAAATGCAGAAAGGTCTGACAGACTGGTACAAGTGCGCCTCTGCCATGTGAAATTGGAGAGCTCAAATTAAATATTTAAGAGTAATCTTGCCATTTTTTAGTTTTTAGGAGGGGATATGCTCCACCCTTTTATTATGATGACATATCAGACGTGTGAACCAGAAATGAGTTGGTAAGCGCCTTTGAACAAGGCTAATGGCCTAGACTTCATTTTAGGCAAATTGAGAAATTTCATATTTTGTGAAAATGTGCCAGTGGCCGTGTAATTTACAAAGGATGAACCCATCTGCTTGGTTCAAATTGTGTGGCGTCATCATAGACGCAGTTAACAGCCATTTGTAAACATGTTAGGGCCTGGTATCTTGAAAGGGTCCGGCCTGACTGTACAAAACACTTGTGCAATTGTATCATCTGTTAAGTTTTTAATACCATGGGCCATAAGATTCGCAGGAATGGATTCGCAGGCAACAAAAGAAGTAAGTAGGATGTTTAACTGGTCTATAGCGCTTGCTGGCACTTCAAAGGTCATGGTTTTGATCCTCCCCCTTTCAGGCACCGAAATTATAAGTTAAAAGGGAATTACAGCTATTTGCTAATCTGAACATCAAAAATCATCAAAATTCATATTTTTTATATTTTTGTTACTACTGGCATGGGTATGCGAACATAACCTGCAGTGGTTTAGCTTGAAATTCGTGTATTAAGGGCCAAGGTGATACTTTTTATCCGATCTGTATTTCTATACGTGCGATCAATCCGACTTGAATCAAAAACAGCCTTTCTCCTGGTGAATTCATAGATTTTCAGCATGATATTGTGCACCATAATCATACAGTCTTGACGCTCAAACACAAACAATTATTATCTTTGTTTCATTCTGTACTGATGTAAACCACAATCACCTGTTTATTTTAGATTTTGAGATGCCGTCCGGTGTATGTCTATTTGTGGGAGACGGTATGACAATTTTTTATTTTTTTTACGTTTTTCATTTTTTTTCACTATTGGTGGTTTTTTTTCTACATTAAAGCACTTATATGGAATTGTAACACACTTTCCCTGATTTAATAAGTCAAAACATGCATTTCGTCCACATTTTTTTCATCTCTCTTCTCTCCCCCGCATTTTCGCTGCTAATCCCTTAATAGTATTCAAAAAAATTGTCAGCCTCCGTACTCAAAACCATAATTGCTATGCATTTTTTAGTCAAAAAGCTACAAGCAGAATTAAACCTTACGAAGATAAATAGGAAAAGTGATTAGTTACACCTATGTGCACTGGTGAAGCTGAGACAAACCCTTTTTTTCTTGGCCTTATATTTACCTTTAGAGATTTCACATGAAAACAGGCAGCGATTCTGCCCAATATATATTCCAACTGGTTTATCTCCTATAACCTGATTTAAGTGTCAAGAATTTCAAATATTGCATACGAACCTCTGGGTATTCTCCGCAGCTCCATTCTCCACTTATATGGTGACAACCCAGTTTGATTTTCTCATCTGTTGAGCTTCCGCTTACCAAGTTGAGTTACTTCTCTTCTTCACATTACTTGCCATCTGAAAAGAGAAATTGAAATTATAAATATTCTCATAAAGCAGTCTCAATGCCCTCATGCAATTACAATTACATAATTTGTGTTTACACTTGTATAAAGACAGTCCAGCCTCTCCCCCCTCCCCAGGCCTCGTCCCTCAGATTGGAGGTTTCTATCCACTCTTGTGTTTTTGTAAAATATTGTGGGCCGCCCGCTATAGCAAAATCCTTTGTTGCGTTGTGTTTGGATGTGTGTGTCCCTAAAATGTTTTTTTTTTTTAAATGTTTTATTTTTTGTTTTTAAATTGGACCTCAAAAACAAAAATTGAAAGTTGAAGTTCAAACGATCTGGAACCAACCACATAGGCTGCATCTTGGATTCTCATATGTTGATGAGGTCAACATCATATGCCAAGGTCAAGGTCATGTGAGGTCAAGTTGAAAATTATGCTCTAATTTACGTTTTTTTTTTTTAATTGCATTAATGTTTTTCAAATTTGCTCTCATTGAAAAGTTTAAGTCTAATTGGAACCAAACTTGTGTAATGTGTGCATCGTGGGATCCCCTCTATATGTTTGTTAGGTCAAAGATCATATGCCAAGGTCAAAGGTCTGGAGCGGCCCACAGCTTAATATTCTTTGAATATATTGAGCATGCAAGCCGGAACCAGCAAAATTCGAGTTAATAATTATTTGATGTTTAATGTTCTGTTGGAAAGGCACAATTTTACTTGGTATTTGTCACAGCCACAAAATGCTTGAGACAACATTCCAGTTGTATTTTTTGGAATCCGTGTACACTCTGTTAGTCCAGCCTTCATAATCACATACTTGCAAGTATTCATGGAATGTTGAACCAAAGGTCCCTAGTCCCTTGGGTAACTGATGTACCTCTTGTTATGTTTTTGTACCACCTGTCATAGGGAGTTCTTGTTGTGTGTACACGTCTGTTTTTATTCTTATATTAATTATATTATTATTATTTTTTAGGGGTACTAGTTTGCGAAATGCAACAACCAGGTGTTCACAAGTCCGTCAAACATAGGCATTATTCTTATCCTATACACAGGATGTTCACATATTCGCAAAACATAGCATTATATGATACTATACCAGGAATGTTCACATATTCGCAAAACATAGGCATTATTATTATCCTATACCCGGAGATGTTCACTATTCGCAAAACATAGGCATTATTATTATCCTATACCACCGGATGTTACATATTCACAAAACAATAACATTATTATTATCCTATAACCCGGATGTTCACATATTCCCGCAAACATAGGCATTATTTTGATATGGATGTCATTGTTATTCGGGTTCCACTACCTGTGTGATTGTTGCATAGGAGTGTAAGAAGAATATCAAAAATTCAAAAACAAATTTGGCATCAAGAAAGCACAAACTCAATAATCTTAGTGCATCTTTTGCATACGTAAAGGGAGTTTCCGGAAACCTGACCATTTTTTCTGACACACTCATGAATTCGGAAACCTAACGGAATACATGCTTTATTCCGTGAGGGTTTCTGAATTCATATGTGGGTCAGAAAAAAGGTGTTAGATGGGTCAGGTAGTTAACTCCCATAATAAATTACCTACAGTCTCACCAAGTTAATAGGTAGTTGTCCCTGATTGTATTAAAATCATAGTCAACATACGTCACTGGTATTTATTTGCCTACATTGAGCCGAAGTGTGTGCATAACAGAAAGTAGTTTTGTCATCAACCGTGACTGGGTGAATGCTCATGAGAACTGCTGAGTTTGTAGATTGCCTCAGATCACACAAAAGGGATCCATCCTTTTACACATAGTGCGTGCGTTGACCATCAGGTTAAATGAACGGCAAGCAAAATGGGAATGACCTTATTGTGTAAAAAACCGTGAGCATCCGCATCGTCTGGCTGAATTATTCGCGTGACATTAATTATAAAATATTCTGTTTACCCATAAGCGTGCTGAATTGGGCTAGTATTTCAGGTTAGTTTATTAAACTATGCAAAATATCCAATTTTGAAAACTCTAAAGGGCGCGCTATTTTTCACATTGCCAGTGTCCTTTGAATGGGAAGAACCTGGGTTATTTTCGGGAGACTATCAAAAATTGCTTATTAAATAGAAATTATATGTTCAAATCTTTACAAGAACGTCTCTGGCAACATCAGAATTACTTTTCATAGCTCTGGCAGGACAGTGTCTAAACATGTTTCTTCCAGTTTATTTTTTTTTTTTTTTTGTTATCAATTAACCCTACCCGGGACCGGGTCGTTTGCCGACCAACGCCCAAATGCAACTAGGTGCAATCTAGTTTTTATTTTTAACGTCCAGATGCAACGAGAAACAAATTTGTGTTTCATTGCATCTCGGCGTTTTTCCCGGCACAGGAAAAGTAGCGTAACGTCGTTAACGGCCCAGATCAACGAAGAACATCGCGTAATTTTTCCGGAAGACGCCCAGATTCAACGAGGAACATCGCGCATTTTCCCGGAAGACGGCCCAGATTCAACGAGGAACATCACGTAATTTTCCCGAAAGACGTCCCAGATGAACGATGAACACGCGCGAATGCAATGAGAACAGGGATCCCAAATAATTTCGTTTTATGAATATTTATCCAAAGAAAACGTGTTAGTCCTCCGCTGAAGAATATTTATTTAGAGCCCATTGGACCGTATCTTTGTTTTGGCTATTTTGCATACATCCGTCGTCTAAGCCAATCAATTCACGCTTGCTTTCTGGGCCATTGTCCAATGGGCTCTTTTCTGTTTCTTCCTCTGCTTTGCAATTGTTGTTATCTTTTCGTCACATAGCTCAAGATCTGCGTAGGAGTAGGGGTGTATTTTGATCATTTGACAAAAACTGTTTTGGCGAATATCTCACTGTGCTCTGCTTTTACAAGGATTTATTCTATGTCTTACCACTGTTGATCGGCAAATTAGTGAACACTAACCGAACATTTCATCCTGCGAATTGGGGCATCGTATGATTTTGTTTTACATCGCAGCGGGTTGAAACAAGGAAATATTTTTATCGTCAGGTTCTTGTTGCTACGGACGCATGGGTAGGAAGGGTTACAAAAAGCAAAGCATCGTCAAGCAAACTTCAATTAATACATACCTTTTGTCAATCTAGATCCCAGCTCGTCTTTGCGGGAATTGACGGTGTTTACTACTGGTAACGCTATGGAAGCTTATTTGGATTCAGTTTCTTCGGCCAATGTACAGTCAGGAACCAGGTACCGGAAGTTAATGGCGGCCGGTTTCTGTTAATCAATTCTGCACCTGTAGTTTCTTAATCTGCCAGTAATAAGATAATCTGTCCAAAGAGTGCTCGGGCCGTTATCCAGTCACAACTCTAACGTTTTGAATTGGGAGGGAAAACAACGCGTTGCTTCAACGTCACTATCTTAAAAATGTTGACCTACCCTTGACGGGATCGGCAGTTCGTCGCATAAACATTTGTGTGCTGCATCATCGGTGATTTCCTTCCGGCAGCAACATCTCCCAGGCAAGTGCTAGTTCGGCGTCCGTATCTCGCATCAGGTTAACCAAACTGTAGACGGGATCGACAATCGCCGTGACAAGCCAGGTAGTCTTCCAAGGATGGCAATCATCACCTATAATGCTGATCAATTTTCTGAGTGGAATGAAGGGGGAGGGATTTGCCTTCTGCCTTGTTCTTTAAATAATTCAAACTTATCAAATCAAGCCTCGTTCAGTAATTTAGGACAATTATATCAGTGCAAATTTGTCATGGGGTATGTGGGTGTGGGGTGTTCACAGCAAATCTAATGAGTTCGCAAATCAATAATGCCAAAGGTTGTAAATTGACAGCTCACTGTTAAATGTTAACTGTTAATGTTAACTGTTAATGCCAATAGGGTCGTAAATGACAGCTCACTGTTAATGCAGCATGGTTACGAAATGACCACGTCATGTACCATTCCAATACAGTCTATTAGCACCCCTTTCCTTTGTATTCCAAAAATCAATTAAGTCCAAAATAGCCAATTGGGGGTTTATTGTTTCGCTTTGTTGCTTGAAAATGAGATTTAGTGATGTGTGCCACGTGATGTGAAGTTATCTGTTATAAATCGCCAAAGGAACCAGCATCAGGGTTCACGATGAGTGTTCTTTCTGGTTCAGTCTAATGATGATATCTCATGATGATAACAATCCTCTGAGGTATACATATATATATTTATATCCCAAAATCAATTCAGCCCTGCACAGTATACGAACTCAAGCGGTGGTCTTTTTATCGTCGGAAAGTTATTCATTTGCCAGTTTATGTAATATGTGGTCATATCCTTTGACCTATAAAATCCTCAATTCCCCGTTGGCATATTCATACATTCATTCACCATATAGTTAAAAAATTACGCCCCTGGGTGTTTGGGTATGATAGATGATACCCACAACACACAAGTCAGTTCATGTCAATGTATGTACACGTATAACCCAATGAACTGTGTCTTGCTGTGAATGAGCATATTGCAACTCATGTGGTGCAACAAATAGTACTCAGTCAGCTGTGCTGTTCTTCGTTTATATCCGAGCATACGGATCAACTTCCACTTAATTTGCAATCTTATCTACCCTTGTTAAAACTCAATAGGTTTGGTTATGCAGTTGACCCCTAAGTTTTTCATATAATGGGAGCAGAGCTTAAATCCACATTATTGATTGATTTCACCATCCAGGGTTATACACACTATTGTGTGTCTTTGCAACGTTTTACTGTCCATTTGCTAAGGCCATGTAATTTTAGTTATAACGGCGCTACTATAACTTTCGGTTAAAATCCTTTAATATTGTCTTTTTACCAGTGCTATTTCATTTGTTCCCATTACTTTAAACAACTCCTTCGGTTTTTTTTGTTTTGTGTTGGTGTGCATTGCTTCAATGCAGGTTGCTATCTTCCGCATGAGGTTCATCTCTCCTTGTGGGAGGCTTAATCGTATTCGTTATTGGATTGTCTACTATCATTATAGAAGTATTCCTTTTTGTGTTCAACCCGTACATTTTTCCAAATTTATTCCGAAGGATTTGTTGGTATCTTGGAATATCGAACCCAATGTGTTATGCGTAACCTACCTAATTTATATAAAAGTCAGTAACTTACGCACATTTACATATCCTCACTTGTCCTAAGTATTTTGTAAAGTTGTTTCCGATTTTTAATCCTTAAGGGATGACTCGTTTAAGCACATGAATTTATTCTCCGCTATACTTGTCTTCACCGAACAAAAAAAAAAACAAAAACCATCTGTTTTATTTCGCGCCTAAATTCATTCTGTTTTGATAAACCCCTTTGAGTTCTGTTTTAAATTATTATGGTCTTAAAATGGGGCATATTACGCGCTGGGGTTTTTGGTGTTAATTGTTGCTTCGATACCAAAAAGTTTGACCTCTTCAATGACAATTCACCCTGGGGTTTTTGGGGGATGCGGCCTTTAGCGGTCCTGGATATGACCAATAACCTTTTATACTATTTTTTTTTTTATTATGTAGTCGGCTATTGTCTAATTCATGTTTGTGTGACGTATCACCTGTTTTTGGCTCAATTACAATAGTTTGCGTTAATCATATCCATCTAATATAAGTTACATTAACCAGTCAACAGGTTGGTGAATGTGTGATAGTAATTATGGTGTGAAGGCAGTTATAGTCCGCAGGGAACCATATTCCGGGGCTCCATAGGAAACCTGAATATGGCGTGAAAATAATGTTGCGTGTTCTGGTCAACCGAATCGAGTGCTTATTCTTTAACCGTTGTAGGTCGTCAGGCGGACTATCCGGCTCGATGTTGACGGACCCTACCGCCAAGCGCAGCTGGTAATTTTTCATGTAGCCCATCTTGTTTTTGTTAAAAAAAAATGCCGGGTTTGAAATGTTTTTTATGTTTTTTGTATCATTCTTGTGCTTTTACCCTTCGTTTTAAATTTTTATTAGGTTTTTCGTTTGGCATTTGGCGCATGTTCAAAAATTGTGATGTCCTTTACAGGTATCCCCCCCCCCCCACCCCCTGACTTGATAAGGCTTCTTGTTTTGGTTGCAGCCATCCTTAAACATACATCACAATCTACTGTGGTCATTGGGCTACAAAAATCCTTTCAAACTAGGCTTCAATCCCCTATCAGCACTCCTTTTTGGTTGGGCCATCCGTTGATTGTATATTAGGTTAAAGCCATAATTAGGCTATTACTAACGTCATTAGCCTACCTTTTAAATATCCTTATGGCCTTATGGTATAATATAACTATATTACCTGTGTTTGCTATTCGCTGAGTAGTAAACGTTTGTATCCCGTGGTTACTGGTTCAAGCCTCGACTCATGCATCTGTTCCGATTTGTGTTGCGTCTATTCGTATCGTGATCGATGCGTTCAATTTCTCGTACATGTTAGCACAAGCCAGTTGACCTGTCATCGGTCTTTAATATTCCAACGTGATCTACATCAGCGAATTATGTATCCATCATTTTTATTATGTCTACTCCAATTTATTTATCATTAAATTGTTCTCTGGGGATATTATATAAATTACATTGTTTTGGCTTACATATACACATATATTCATTTGTAGGATTTGACTATGGGAACTGTCTCCAAGTCATTGCTGCAATCCATAAGTGTACTATTTTCATAAGTAGGGACTTCCATTCTTTTCCATATGTGGCTTTACAACTTGTCTTAACAAATTAGGTTGGTGGAAGCTATCCTTAAGCCTAGGTTATAATTGTTTATAAATTGCATGTTTGGCTTGTGCAGTTGGGCTCAAACTGGAGGTAGGTAAGGGGAATCTGTTCCAAAAAACCTATGGTCCTAAATGTAATTGTTCTAAATTTGAAGCCTTTGTTCAAAATCTATGCTTGGGCTTGCACTAATATCCCATACAATTCATTATAGGATTTTGACTAGGGGAAGCTGTCTCCAAGTCTTTGCATATGCAATCACCAAGGTGTAACACTTTTCATATGTAGGCTTCCATTCCTTTACATATGTGGCTTTACAACTGTCTTAAGCTAATTTAGGTGGTGAAGCTGTCCTTAAGCCTAGATTTATAATTGTGTATATTGCAATGTTGGCTTGGCAGTTGGCCTCAAACTGGTAGGTTAGGTTAAAGGGGAAAATCTGTCTCCAAAAACCTATGGTCCAGAATGAATTGTTTCAAATTTCAAGCCTTGTTCTAAATCTATGCTTTGAATCCTCAAACCTCAAGCAAAGCGAAGCACGACGTGCTAATTGCGACGTCCCACCCTGCATAATGCGTGTCGTGTGATTCATCCGAACCATTTACTGCACGGTCGTGCCTGTACAATCAGGAGAAAACCCGGAAAGAGCAATGCGCTGTGAAACGAGGTGCGATGGGCCCATTAGAATGAATACACGCTTTAGATATCAGACCTAGCAAAACGGTGAATGGGCACGATGTCGTGGTTGAATAATTGTTTTGAAGAGTGCGTTTTTTTTTGCCCTGTGCATATTAGCATCGTCACGTAACTAAGCCATGTCAGAACTAAACCAGTGTAAAATTGTATTACATTTCTATGAATTTATTGTGTGTGCCAAATGAGAATGAATGGTAATTTAACTTAATTTTAATTTTTTAATTTTTACTCCAATGATGCAGAACTTTTTTATGACAATGTACATCTGTCCTGACTTTGTGTCTTTATGTTTTAGGCAAATCTAGCAAATCACCATTGGTCCTTTTAACCATATAAGCCAGATGCTTCTGTCTTTCCTCCCCATGGGAATCCCGATTATTTTGTTTGTCCTCTAGGGGAATGGTATATCAAAGTTCCTCTGGCTGTTTCATTATTAAATTTTAGTTTTCCATGTTGCTAAAGTGTTTGGTGGCCGTTGGATATTCCTAATCAATAGGGTGTGCATTGTGCTAGGTTTAGTTTCTGTACATTCTTCTGCCAGAAATTAATGTAATGTAAATGTTAAAATTGGCCATGCCTTGTTTGTTTGCACGCCTCCCCCCACCCCCCCCACCCCCCTCGGGGGGGTTTTGGTCAATGGTCAAGCTTCTGGCTCAGAATCTTGCTTGGCAGAAAGTTTTATCTTATTTCCTCCCCCCCCCCCCCCCATCTGTGGTTGTTTGGTCAAGCTTCTGGCTCAGAAAATCTTTTGGCAGAAGTTTTATCTTTTTGCCTTCCTGTTTTTTCTTTTTGGATTCAAAACAACTAACATGGCAATTTTATCTTTACAGGCAACTGTGTGAACGAGTCAGAGGTATTTGACTTCGGCTCAAGCAATTTAGGCTCAATGTATCAATTTTTATAAACTTATTAATTTACTTTAAATTATATGACCACGAGCAGATCAAGTTTATCTCATTCTATTAATTTAGCTCAAGCGATCCTAGGTAATCTGACTTCATGTTAATTTTCGCTCAAACCGCTAAGTTCCTTAATTAATTACAATATTAATTTTGGCTTTGCTTTCAGATAATGTACATGTGAGCAAGCTTTAAGGTATCTGACTTCAGGCTTTTGCTGTTTTGTCTACTTGTACCTTTTATTTTTAAAGTTCTTAAAGGTTTTGACTTTGGGAACCATTTTATCTCCACTTTTGGCTCACAGATTCAATTCCATTTTTATAATTTATCCTAGTCTGATGCGAGCGTACCGGCTAATGTAAACTCATTTTGAAATGTCTACTCAATTTATCATTAAAATGGTTCTCTGAGAATTGTTTTGGCTTGTATTAAATACCCATACTAATTCATTGTAGGATGACTAGGGGAACCTGGTCTCCAAGTCCCTTTGCATATGCATCACAAGATGTACTAATTTACCAATGTATGCTTTGCATTCGTTTACATATGTTGCTTTACAAGTCAATCTCAATTAGGTTAAGGAGCTGTCCTTAATGCCTAGGCTAAACTTGTGTATAAATTGGCATGGTTTTGGGCTTGCAGATGCTGAACGGTAGATAGTTACGCGGAATCCTGTCTCAAGAAACCTATGGTCCTTCTTAATGAATTAATCTAATTAACAAAGTTTAGCCTTGGTTTAAATTTTTATGCTTTGTTTGGAGAACCTGCTATTATTGAATAAGGACTAACGTCCTACGCAACGATGTGGATGCTCTTAGCAAATTTGTCTTCCTTCTCTCCCATTTTCAGTCTGTGGACAATTTCGTTTATGAAGATTTATCCGAAGAAAACGTACTTTGTCCCCTGCTGAAGAATATTTATTTAGAGCCCATGGGACCGTATCGTTGGTTTGGCTATTTTGCATAAAGCCGGATCGTCTAAAGCCAATCAATTCCGCTTGCTTCTGGGCCATTGTCCAATGGGCTCTTTTCTGTTTCTGTTCTCCCGGTTTTGCAATGTTGTTATTTTTTCGTACATAGCATAGATCTTGCGTAGGCGAGGGTTGTAGTTTGATCATTTGACAAAAACTGTCTTTTTTAAATAACCCTCCACCTCTCCCGTTTTAAATTTTGTGTTTTAGCTACAGTAGGGACAAAGTGATTCCACAATTTAACATGGCAATTTGTATCTTTACGGGCAAACTGTTTGAACGAGCCATAGGTATTTGACTTCAGCTCAAGCAATTTAGGCTCAATGTATCAATTTTAATAACTTATTAAATTTTACCTTAAATTATAATGCCACGAGCAGATCAGTTTTCTCATCTATTTAATTTAGCTCAAGCGATCCTAGGGGTATCTGACTGTCAGGTTAATTTTCGCTCAAATCCAGCTATTGCATTAATTAATAAAATAATTAATTTTGCTTTTGGCTTTCAGATAATGTACATGTGAGCAGGCTTTAGAGAGTATCTGACCGTCCAGCTTTGCCTGTTCTGTCATGTACCATGTTATTTTTCTAGAAGTTCTTAAGGTATTTGACTTTGGGAACCATTTTATCTCCACTTTTGGCTCACAGATTCAATTTCATTTTATAATTATCTCTAATAATTATCTCTAGTCTGATTCGAGCCGGTACCGGGTAATGTTAAATCTCAATTTTGTAAGGTTATCAATTTATCATAAAATGGTTCGCTGAGGAAATTGTTTTGGCTTGTATTAAATACCCAGATATTCATTTGTAAGATTGACTAGGGGAAACTGTCTCAATGTCTTTGCATGCAATCACAAGATGTACTAATTACATATGTAGGCTTTCATTCTTTTACATCATGGCTTTACAAGTCAATCTAAATTAGGTTAGAGAAGCTGTCCTTAGCTAGGCTAAAATTGTTGTATAATTGCATGTTGGCTTTGCAAATGGCTGAATCAATGTATATAGGTAAGGGGAATCTAGTCTCCAAGAAACCTATGTCCTATATTAAATAAGTAATCTAAATTTCAAGCCTTGTTCTAAATTATGCTTTGTTTGGAGAACCTCTATTATTGATAAAGGACGCGTCCTACGCACGATGTGATGCTCTTAGCAAATTTTTGGTCCTTCTCCCATCTTCAGTCTGTGGACAAACAATGAAATCTGAAACATATATCAAGGATTATGTCGTGTTTGTCTAAATTGCTGTGGTATTTATTTAAGCTGGATACCAGATAATTCTTAACATTTGAACCCCTTAGAAAATAGCATTTTGTTTGGTGTCAAACCATCATTACAAACATATTTGCTTGGCTTCATTTATTGTCTAGGAACCAAGGATCTGCTCCTGATTGAATCTATCATTGCAACTTTGTGATTGATCTGCCACTCAATGTCAAGATTTGTACGTTAGCTTCCCCCCCAACATTTTATGACAATTAAAGTTGGCACCAAGTATTTAGGCATGTTTTTCGATCAGTATTGTGCCAAGGTCTTTCATTTAACACATGTCTTGTAAACAAGCGTG
This sequence comes from Ophioderma brevispina, assembly GCA_023653785.1. NCBI lineage: Eukaryota > Metazoa > Echinodermata > Ophiuroidea > Amphilepidida > Ophiodermatidae > Ophioderma > Ophioderma brevispina. Next base: position 26,715 of record JAMKCH010005720.1, read on the forward strand.
CAAAAAGGGCTGAGATGCAAAGACACCAAACCCCAAAAATCAAAAGTTGCACTATGTGGAGTTTTCAATGGGCATTGCAGTGCACTGCGACACTAACGTGTAAAATCAAGACACACGTATTCTTGCGTTGTACACACAGTGACCATTGAAAACTAAAAAAGTGCAACTTTGGTTTCGGGGTTTTTCTTCTTTCTGCCGTTCTATCGCAGCCATTTTTACACGCTTTTTTACAAGCGAGGTTTTAAAGAGCAAACCTAGGCAAGAAAATGTATGTTTCGAAAACTTTACAAATTATTGGACTTTGGACATGCCGAAGAACTGTTGTTTTGATGTGCATGTGCATGAAGTACAGCTGGCAGAGCTTTGAGATTCTTGGCAATACATGTACTAAGTTGTTGGGATTCACTCCCCTCCCCAGCTCTTCTGATTTTCGATGCAACATCGACAAAATTGGTAAACCGGTGTATTTTTATGTCGGTACATTGCACGTGTCGGTACTTTAACAATTCAAATATAATAATAATAATAATTGTCACTTATAAAGGTTAATATTTAGAAGTCATTTGGAAATTTGTATACTCAAACATCCTGACTCATATTTTTAAAGCTGTTGTCTATAGTACAAGAGACTACAAGTGAAGGCGACAGACTGCCATATTCTAGGCCACTCAGTTACAACAAAGTACCATTCGCCGTTGTGATGATCACACCGATGATCCTAGCCCAAACTCTGTTGACTTTGATTCTTGTTTCTGTCATGTTTAGATGGTTCTTTCTCTTCATCTGTAATGGAAACTCTGGTATTGGTGCTAGCTCACATGTTTGATCGTAAGATGATGCCATTGTCTACAGTGGAACGAATGAGAACACAGGGAGTCCATTCTGAGGTACATTTACTTGAAAGAACGCATAGTTGTATAGGTACTAAATATAGGCCTTTGAGGTAGGGAGCGCATTCTGAGGTACATTTACTTGTAAGAAGGCAATAGACACAAATGGTTTACAGTTTGTCCAGGCTCATAATATGTTTCCTGTCAGCAAACACTGCAAAATGTTTCTGTCATATGGGCAGATAAAAATGACAATAAAATATTTGACATAAGAGTAATGTAAGTATCTATTCCAGCAAAAATTGGCCATTATGTAAGCAATTACAAGATGCTAATACCAATGTTATCCTTGGAGTGCAAATTGTGCAGTTCTTTATTCTTTCTGTATTGTTAGGTTGTTTTTGGATGTCCTCTAAGGAGGCACAACAAGGATTCTCTTAAATTGCCGTCGGAATTTTCTGATATCCTAAAGAAGCATAACAATGATGTTTTGGATGTGTTCAGAGGCTATGTGCACACTGTATGTGACTATGCAGCAAAACGGGGGTACTCAGTAAAGCAAAATGTGCTACCACTCTCCAAAATTGGTAAGTCTAATCGTGAAAAAATGGGGTAATGGGAAAGAATGACTTCAAAATTGAACAATGCTATGTACGTTTGTGTGTGGGGGGTATATATGTGTGTGTGTGTGTGTGTGTGTGTGTTTGTACACATGCTGAACCTGATATCTTAATCCTTAAATTTCCTCTTAAATTCAGCAATCGTCGACAATGTATAAACCAAGTATCACTTTTTTTGGGGGGGGACACCAAACTGATCTGGCAGTATTAAGAACAACTATAAGCTTTTTGGTAAGAGAACTACAAATAAAACAACGAAGGCAAGCACAAGCAGATACTACCCATACTATTCAGCACTCCGGTGCCCCTTAATAAGGACCTAATTTATATGGTACAATAATGTCACATTTTGTTTTGGCTGTATCTTTTTGAAGGTGTAAGTGCAGCCGACCTTGCATGAGCATATTGTAGGAGAGCACAACATGCAACTAACCATGTCTTTTAGGACCTGCGCTGCTCCTACACCTGGAAAGTGTACAAAAGAACTCCATACCATTATTGACGGCTTACAGGATGTTTGTAATGTTTATAATATATGCCATTTAGAGTTTCAATAAGTGTTTTTTTTTTCACTTGTAGCAATACAGCCAACAAATTTATCCGCGCCCCATATGGATATCTTAGCAGAACAAGGTAATCTGATTGCTAGACTTCAAGCCATTTCTAACAAGAGTACCACCTTGTGTCCATTTGTGATGACATCTGGCAATACAGACAAGGATCTACCAAAGATTGATGTGGATATCTCACAGGTAATGTACGGTTTTGATTCTCAATAGATACTTATCTTTAAGGTAATTAGGGTTTTCATTCCATTAATATTTTCACAGACTTTCGAGATTGTTCTGCAATTTGTGAGATATTCAGTTCGGATAAAACTGTCTTGATTGAGACACCTCATAGCTTTAATATTTACAGTTTTACCCATTTGTTTCAAACTTTCAACAACTCTTAATTAATATTAAACATACTTATCTATATCTGGGATAGTGGATGAGACTATCTGAATCCACTCCTTCTACTGCCCTATCCAATTTCATAGACACTTTTAGCTTATTCGTTTTACCATCCTCCTCGATTATCAACTGAGAGTTCATTGATACACTACAGATGGTACCCAACTCAAGTAGGTCAGGGACTTCGAGTACCTAGGGTCCTATGTTGCCGAAAGCAAGAAAAACTTCCTGTCACGCAAAGGACAAGCTTGGAATGCTTGCAATAAACTACACTTATGGCAATCCAGTATCTCAAATTCAACCAAACTGACCTTCAGAGTCTGTGTAGAGGGTATTCTGTCACAGTTATAGGGATCATGAAGAAAGAATTACAGGATAGACTGGGTGACACACCAGGCTCCTTAGGAGAGTACAGAACATGTCCGGCCATGAGCGCAATGCATAGATATATGGAGATATCCCTCTAATCTCTTCCTCTGCGTAGACACATACACCAGGCTCCTTAGGAGAGTACAGAACATGTCCGGCCATGAGCGCAATGCATAGATATATGGAGATATCCCTCTAATCTCTTCCTCTGTCACCCAGAAGCAAGCATGACTTGCTGGTCACTCTCATCATGCTAATGATCAAGTAGTCTCAGATGTCTTGTGTTGGAGGTTTCCATGCTCAAATAGGGGTCGTCGCCCCTTCAGCTACATTGATGTGATTGCTTGAGATATCCAGCTGGATGCATCTGGCATCCCCAAATTAATGACAGGTATATTTGACGTAACATGGTGAACAGAATCTCAGCTGCAGATCCTAGATAGATAGGCCAAACACATATATTAAGAGACTGCGAAAAGTGACACAATTATAACAGTCTTTGTTTAAATACTGCTAAATAATTTTTATTATTTTAAAGGTAATTCGTCAAGGTGTACACATAGAGCTTTCAAAGATACCTACCCTGCTGCCTGCGGAGGACTTGAAAGACAATCGTGGAATTCAACTCTTCATTAATGCGTTTGCCTACGATTTCTTCAAGCATGGATCACAGAAACTGGTTCAAAGGGAGAATAGGTAAGGTATTGGAAAACCAGTATTTACCCAGCTAGGTAAACAATTCATTTTAGATAGAAGAGCTATTTAGAGGAATGCCAATTAGGTACACCTTTAGTTTAGAAACTGAACTTAAAAAACAGGTAATGCACCTACTTAAACAGATTCTGGATTTGCGCTTAAAGGCAGTACCTAATATAAACCCCAAATCCTTAAATAGGTATATCTATATAGTAGATTCAACCCATCGTGTCACCAGACAGAAAGGTTTGGACAGCGTCCATTAGTTGGGAGAGGAGGCGTAAAAGAAAATGAAAGAACTAAGATAATCTGGCATTTTATGTTGACATCATTTTTACATAGAGAGTGCAAAGACTTTTGTGTTCCTTTGTATTTAAAACACGGGCGCTTAAAAGTCAATAATTAACGTTCAACTCACCTATTACATTGGATACCACTGAAGCAAATACGATTACTCAAAATGTTTTGAGATTTAGTGTAGCTATAAATGTACTTACGTTGACTTGAATGTTTTCATTACGCAGATAATTGATTTCTCTTTGCTATCGTACTACAGGGTGTCTCAGAAAGAATTACACCCTAATTATAGGCGATCATAACTTCAAAAGTAAGAATCACATTTGAGAAATTTAAAAAGAATCTTAAACCACAATTACTTTTTAACATTTTAATGTAAACATCACTCGATTCGGTTCAGTAGTTTTGAAGAAATAAGCAATTATGTAACACATGTTAATGGACACTTCCTTCCAAGTTTGCTCACAATAATGCAGATTTTGATGTTAACTACGGTTACCGCTGATTACTTGTGTTATCTGTTCAAGCTGTCTTCTTTTCATTCCCCAAAGAACCGGCCTTGTTTAATATTTTGTGAGTTCAATGGCGTTTTGTTCGTTTTATTATAGTAATAAACAATTACCGTGACAATTATAACAAAAATCCAACAAGAAAAACAAAATATGGTAAATAACAAGAATGATCATGTTTATTAGAAAACACCAATAAATCTGTAGAAAATGTGAAATATGTTAGTTGAACTTGGGGTGGCACTGCATAGAATTAATTGAGAAGTTTAACAGGTGGATAAACTGAACAATAAAATTATTCACAAGTTTTTATTCAAATCAGACATCTTTTCCAATAAGATGGTGGATTCTACATTTAAATAATACAGGCATGAGTTGAGTGCAGATTCAAAATTCCAGCGTTTTTAACTGTACTCGTGTTATATGAAGTACTGGCCGAGACAAGATGGGTGGTCAACATTTGTCCGCCCATACAAAGGGCGTTTTGGTTTTAAGATATGCCGAAACTGGTCCATAACATTACTCTGGTCATGCGGGAATTTTATATCAAGATTTCACAGAAATCCTTCTTGCAAGAAAGAAAATCTTGAACAAGGGGGGGGGGGATTTTGTTTGGGGGGTTTTTTAAAGAAGTACCGTGAAAACGGGTACAGTCAAAATTTGACCAAGAGTCGCTGTGGAAGCGGAGAACCGCCCGAACTTTACAGAACATTGCAGTCATCAGACCGAAGTCTTCGTTTAAATCCAGACAGTGCAGACTAACCAATGTGCCCACAAAGATCTTGCATTTGTTGGCATGCTGGATTACAAATCTTGAATGCATTTTATCAAACGGAAAGTCTACACATCTTAATCATTCTTAGCATCCAGAAAAGGGTGACATTGGTGGTCGAAACCGTGTGGTCTTAGATTTTTATAATGCAACAACTATTTGAATATAACGTTACTTCGTTTTTCAATATGAATCTCAAGCATAACTTTTCTAGAAAGCTGCCCTGAAGATATGTCAATTTAAAATAAATGAAAAACAGAATTGCTTGGAATTGGCGACAGCCATGGTATTAACATTAAAATTTTGTCAAAAGACTGCAGGATGTCACTGACATTTGTTCATTTTTTTTAATTGAAACGAAAAGATGTAAATTTCTTTTGTCATGTTGTGCAATTTTTTGTGGAACCTGGTGCCAAAATATCATATCTTAATTTTGTGTTTAATGAAATAAACTGAAAAAGAAAAGAAAGAAGTCTTGATTATTTTCGCCGGTTCTGTTCTGAATCACTTTATACAAACTTGAAGGAAGTGTCCATTGACATGTTTTAACGTAATTCGCGTTTGTTTCTTCAAAACTACTGAACCAAAATTGAGGACTATTACCCAAAAGATGGAAAATCATGTGGTTTAAGATTCTTTTTATTAAATGTGATCTCACTTTTTGAAGTTAGGGTCACCAAAATTTAGGGTGTATCTTTTCTGATGACAACCCGTACTATTCAGATAGTTTAGCTTGGAATTTAATTTCCATCCACTGCACATGTCCCTCAGTCCCAATGAACCAGACTTCAGAAAAGTACTTAGATGTTAACCCGATGGGTTGATCTACTATAATATAGAAACTCAATTTACAGGAGACACTTAAAGGTGGTTTTTTTTCCCGCTTTATGTTATTGTGTTCTCTACTTGATAATGAGGCCTGGGCACTTGCACATACACCCCATCAAGTAGTGTGAAACAAACTTGGGGTTTGATATAAGCGCAATAACATGTATGCAAAAGCCCTATTCAAGACGGTGCTAATAAAGTGGGTTAACCCACTAAAACGGCGGTTTTTTGTTTATATCTTACGATTGAATGGCTTCGAGGGCTCAAATTTCAGGACACATCATAAATACTGCCTTTCATCTTGAATCAAAATCGATACTACTTCCGGTTAAATCAGGGGGGTCCTCAAAGACATCGGACACGCCCCCTTTACCTGTTGGTTAAGCATTTTAGTGTGTACTTTACGGACATCCCACTGTACTCTTTTCGGGACAGTATTTGTAAACTCCAAAGTTCTGCCCCTAAAATAGTCAACAATTCTGATTTCGGTATACCCAGTGTCTTGTGGAGAGTATAAGGGATATTCTAATGTGAAAATTTTATAATAGGTATCTTCAATTATCGTACCTAATCAATTTAACAGTTACACACAGATGTCCCAGTGTTTTGGGGGGGGGCTCATGTATGTTTTTAGAGTACAATACGTAAAACATACCCAAAATCTACCAGAATTCTGAATTAGGTTTATATTTCAGGTATATACTTAATGTGTTTCTTAAAAACGTTACTTAAAAATTTTTCCAAACAAAATTGTCTTTCTCATATAGATTTATATAAATGTACCTTCAACATACAGAAATTTACATTTTGTACAATTAGTGTATGTAGTGTATATTGGAAGGGGAATGTAAAAATGGTTTTGTGAGAAGTGTTGGTTGGTCAAGAACAGCTTTGTATTTGGAAATTTGTCGTACTTGGAGCAGCATTGCACCTATGCTCATCTGGGAAAAATCAGAAATGTGCAGTATGCGGTGTTTTGGAATAAACATATCACTCCTTAGGTCATATCGTGATCGGACAGTCAATGATGAATACCATATGCAGTACTTGTGCTTAGGTACCCAGTTGTGTGTCAATAAGATGCGTATAGTCAGAGTATTGAGCAATTCATGAAAATGCATCCAGAGTTTTTCGGAACTAGAGATAGATGCCATGTGTTGCGTCTGGCCAGATGAAGGGGGCCACCTGTACATTTATAGATGTTATGGCGCATCCGGGGTAGGGGTGGGGTGGGGGAAGCATGATGGGTATAGACATGTGCAAATCCTATTATGCATGGATATCTCATCAATAATGACTAAGTAACTTCCAAGGGCCCTTGGGTTGTTTGTTGAAGGCATGCTGAAGGGATTTCAATATACTGGTATATGTCTTGAACTGTTTTGATGTTGCACATAATTTTGTGTTATGTTCCTGTGCTTGGAGAATGATTGTTGTTGATGAAGGATTCTGGTAATGAGAGGATGCCTTACCCATACGGGGAATGCATCCTCTTACCTACTGATTTTGATGAAATATGTTTAATTTCCAGTGAAAGTACAGTTGACGATGTTGAAGTATTTTTGCATATTTTTGTTTTGATTGCTCCACTGGATAGGCCTGTGCCACGAAAGTGTAAGTATGTAAGAATGTGTATAGCCGGGAGCGGACATCCGGGAGTTCAACAAAATCTGCTTGGCAACGGGCGGCATGGTAACAACGTGCGTAATTTGATGCGCGCTGCACGCATAGTGTCATACGATGTGCAGTGAACTTTAAGAAGCAATTTGCGCAGTTTGTTTTCACGGCGATTCGGGGATTCCCTGGGCTTCCCCTTTGTTTTCACCGCGATGTGACGTCAGCCCGCTCCCGGCTATAGACTCATATATGTTAAACCTATTTCTTTTTTCAATTAGATTGCAGTCTGGAGAAGCATTTGACATGTTGAAAGATTTTAACTTAGTCATTTCGGCAATCAGGTGAGTAACATTGGTGTCCCAAGCTTGCCATATTATACTTTTGTTTTCTGAGAGTAATTTGGCCTTAATACTCAAAGGTACATGCTAATACTACTATTGATAGGGATAGTCCATGTCCTCAGATTAATGTTTACAACACCGGTGTTTATGTGCACCGGTCAGTCTGGGGAAAAAGTCTTGTAATTAAGATAGTATATGAGTAACTTTAGTAACTCCTCTTTTGCCCTTGGCAGCAAAGTGTACATTCTTGACTGCCTCATGACATAAATATACTAAGATATTCTCCACTCAAAATGAACCGTTCTATACATTTAAACTAATTGTACATTGTTTTATATCTTTGAGGTAGAACCCTAAATAATCAACAGCATTTAATGCTGTGTATATTGTGTTTTATCCACATGATGGCGTTTAAAGGAGATGTCCGCTGAAGCATTTTGATGATATGTATTAAAGCATTCCAGATCAAGTATGTCAAGATATTAATATGTGTTTTTTTTTTCAGTGTTGCATTAGAAGAGCTTGGACCACAGGAAGATAATGTTGTGTTGGCATTCAAGCAGCTCAAGAACGAGTACTCCGCTAAATTCAAGCAATCATGCCTTGTGTAAAAGACATTGATTGAACTCCATAGACAGTGGTGTTAGTGCTACTTGAAATACAGCAGTATATAAAAAAGTGGATGTCCCCCATTAAAATCCAAAGTTGACCACTTTTAGGACAAACAATACGTAACTTGTCATCTAAGTAATAAATCTGGGTCTTATGGTTTCACACCGGTAAATGCAAGTCCTATTCATTCCTATACAAAAAGGGAGAGATGAAAACGTAATTTTTTCCTCAAAGGAACATCCCGGACCTTAAAGCTAACATTCTGCTTGAAGATCACCATATCTCCTACCCAATCAGTATGAAATTAGGATTAGTTATCACCAAACATTTTTTCTAGTTCTGGCTGTGTAGGACTATGATGCACCGTGGCCCTTTAGAGGTCTGTTCAGTCAAGGTGTGCCCTGCTACGACACGGTTAAAATTGTATGTTAGATTCAAAATAACAATGCCAACTTTTTCGATATTTCATACAGATTCATACTAAAATTGAAAGCAACATTATGGTCAATCCAGATCTAGCCATTTCTCTCAGTTTTAGGGGACATTTAGAAACCGGTAAAAAACATAATTTTTTAAGTATGAGTTGTTTTTGCTGGCCTCACCTCTGTTTCTTAATATTTACCAGTTGAAGCCTTATATTATTAGCCTTTAGTATGTACCATAGTGCCTTTAAAGGTGGTTCTTTCGAACACTAGAGTTTGTGTACGGGGTGGTCATATACATGCTTGTTACTTTAGATTTTTAAAATTTAAATGGTTAATACCAGTATGACGTTGTTGTTGTAAATAACCGTGACAATAGATTGAAAAATTGCCAATGGAGTGTTAACTAAATAGTATCCGAGATTGTTGGGAAAATGCTAAAGCGGCAGGAGCACATTTTCCAAAATATGAAATTTCTTCAATCTGATCTCAATGATAGTCTAGGCCATTGGAAGAACAGAGATATATTTTACACTTAAAGAACATAACCCAAAACAGATAGGGACATTGAATGATATGAGGATAAAGACATTCAGGTATTTGTAGGCACTTTTAAAGGGAATGGCCCGTTAAGAGGTATGAAGTTCATCTTGATAGAATGGCTTTACCAAAAACCCCAATCTGTAAAGTTTCGCGCCGATATATCAATGCGTTTGATGTGAGAGATAAAGGTGATTTTGTAAGCCCATAGAGTACTGTAAAATTAATATTGGTCGACCAAAATGAGCACGTTTTCGCACTTAACTTTGACCAAACAACCATTTAGCCCTAAGATTCACAAGGTAAATGAGAAAAATGGTAGCATTTTCTGATACCCAAAATTTAAAACCACTTCCGGTAAAAATGTGGGGTCCCTGGGGACGAGGGCTATTAGCGATCGAGGCCAGGACCTTTTAAAGTTTTCCAAACTTTAATCAACAAAGGGATATTAAATGAATATTTGACTTCGTACTCACTGATATTAAAACGCAAAGGTTATAGACCGATCAAACAGTGTGCATAGTGTGGGAAAACATGCATACGGCGTGGGTGTTCTTGTGTTAAAACGCAGGCCCGTCGCAGGGGGTGCGGTCGCACCCCAAATCCACAAAAGGGGGAAAAGTCCAATTTGCTGTTTTTTGGATAAGAAGAAGCCAAAATTTATGAGAAGATGTTCAAAAAAGTACCAAAAAAGGACAAAGTATGTCCATTTTACCAAAAAAAAAGTCAAATTTTTCGAAGTCCGCACCCCCCCCCCAAAAAAATCCTGCGTACGGCCCCTGGTTAAACCCCCCCCGCATTTTCGTCGTCTTGCTAAATGGCGACGTTAAATTATAAAATCGTTCTGTTTACCCATAAGGAAAACTTGATTTGGTCTTAAATCATTCGGGTGAGGGCTTTGGTATATAAAAGCCTTACAAAACATGCAAAAAAATATCGATCTTGAGGGCGCACTTTTCTCCAAGTGCCGGTCTTTTAA
>JAMKCH010005721.1:0-33737 GCA_023653785.1 Ophioderma brevispina
GAGATTAGTTTGTCATTCTGACTATGGCGAATTGGACAATTTTGTAATCATAATTCAAAGGTCCTTTTCAATGAAACTTGAAATATTTGTATGTGTTTATTATTTATGAAAAGAAAATATTTATCATTGAAATTATTATGTTGGCTATTAAAGCTTGTGTGGAGAAAACTTGTGTACTTTAATCTGTGTTTTGTCTCTTTTGCCAAGTTTGAGATCTCAAGACAGCATGGCACAGGTACTCAAAACATATCTGCCCATGCATAAAAGTGGCACAAAATCGATTTTAGTGTATCGCACTAAATTGATTATATCTCTGATTTGAAAAAAAAAAGCTAAATAAGATGAAACAAACACTATTGGAAAGCCCAGTCTTTGTTCTTTAATATTACTAGCGGGAGGCCCGCGCTTTGCGTGGGCTCCCGCTAGATGAGTGAACGGGAGCGATCATTGAAATGGAAGAATCACTGAAACAGAAGCGATCACTGAAACAGAAGCGATCACTGAAACAGAAGCGATCACTGAAACAGAAGCGATCACTGATGAAGAAGTGGCACACTATATGGCGACACCACAGCAACCACACCAATTAAGAAATACGCACACAGTCATGACAGTGAATTTTGACTCCTCAAAATCCCGTATAAATTACCCGTTATCCTGAAGTTTAGGACTCCTTCGAGTCACAATGTTTTATATTCTTAACATTTTAATAACTCAAGTTACCGACTACAGGGGTGCAAATTCGTCAGAGTTTGCGAGAATCAATTGAAATGACAACACTTAATATTCAGTGGGGAAAATTGATTCTCATACATGGATGCTACGAGAATCCCTGCGAGAATCGATTCTGCGATTCTCGTCGAATTTGCATCCCTGAACTAAGGAAACGTCAATATTTAAAACTTCGTATATTTATTTTTTTCCTCAAAACTACTCCCCGTGTCCTAATACCAGAACCAAGGCGAAATAACATGACGTGTTATTGACCATTATTAATCCTGTAGCTCACGTAGTTTCCATTTTCTAAATAAAAAAAACGTCAATATTTCATCCCGTATAACTTTCAGTGTTGAACATTTTGTTCTCAGAAGTACTCATGTGCTATATATAAACCGTAGTTCGCTATATTTCTTTTTAATTTCCTAATTTAAAGACACTATAAATAATATAATTAATATAGGCTCACAGGTGCTAAAGAACGGAACCGCATTAAAGTATAAAGCTAATAAAAATAAGATTTCCGTTGGTTACCACATATGTTGAAATATGTGTTTTTAATTTAAAGGGGGATGGTCTCCGATTTAAGGATATGAAAGTTTCATCTTGATAGATTGGCATTAACTCCCAAAACCAATTCTGTAAAGTGTCGCTCCGATATTTCAATCGTTTTGATGCGAGAGCTAAAAAGTGATTTCGTAAGCCCCATAGAGACTGTAATATTGGTCGACCAAAATGGTGAGCACATTTTCGCTAATGACTCAAAGCAAATCATTTGGCTCTAAGATTCACAGGGTAATGGGAAAAATCGTGGCTTTCTTCTGATCCAAAATATTGACACTTCCGGTAATATGGGGCTCCCTGGGGAAGAGCGCATTAGCGATCGGGCCCTGGACCTTTAAAGCAATAAATAGCACATTTTTGAAGACTTCCCCAATTTTACACAATAGTTGCTATTTTGCACCAGTTGCTTGATTTCTAATATAATGTTTTGAGGGTCCAAGTGTTGAAAATATTCGGATCCAAAACATGATATCCATAAAATCGGCCCCAAAATGTATGGTCTCCTATGAGTTTTAACTATTTTGGCAACCCATCGCTCGATCATAAAATTTGGGCCGGCTCAATTATCCAATTTTCTATATGATTAATTTGCTAGTAAACTCTACATGTGAGGGTAAGGCTCAATAGAGCGGTAGCAAGGACTGGGTCAAACATCTTCGTTCATAAATCCCACTAAACCTAAGCTTTGACACTTTGGTAATTAGTATGGACCCTCTTTATCACTGCAAGGTAGTTAGTGGTGTCAAATTTTTTTTTGTGGTGTCACTTTTTGGTGGCATTAAGTTTACAAAGGGGTCAAACTTTTAAAATTACTCCACTCATGTTGAACTGTAGCATATGTTCAGTCTAGTCATAAAGGATTAAAAAAAGTTATGTTTGTACCATCTATGACCATTGCTTTGTAGAGTATGGTAAAATGGCTCCCTAAAAGTGCAAAAAAGGTCAATTTCCATTTGTACAGGGGTCAAAATTTCAGGAAGTGCGCTCTTAAAAAAACGCTTTATCTCACGACTCCAAAGACCCAGGCGTTAATTCCCCTAAATTTGGAAATATGAGGAATAACGCCTTCGATCTTTGTAACCATATACCTGCAAACGTTTACCAATGGCTGAGACATGACCAGGAATGCTGTCCAACATGTGTTGTAGTGTAGAAATGTGTCGTTCGACATCAAGGCTAGGGTCGTGTCTGATTAAAAGACAACTCTCGAGTTGCTCGCCACTGTAATCAGTATAGAACTCTTTGGACATTGTTTCTGCAGCAATGGCAAGCCCATAATGTATCCCTTTACGCTAATGTATATGCTCCTGTTTTGGTAACAGCGAAATATAAAAACAGGTTTGTTGACTGATCCGGCTGGAATGTCATTGTATACCAAACCCACCGTAAACTGAGTGATCCACTTCAGTTGGTCGCCACACTATGGCTCTAAAAGACTTCCCGATTGCGGCTGATTTGGTTAGTATAGCCCAATATAACCAATGGCTGATGATTCCATCACATGGTATCGATTTGTTGCTGAAAATAACAGTTGAAAATAAACAGTATAATACCACTGGGGTGCTCAGATCGATCTACAAGATCCCAACCTATATCTGCTGGACGTTCCGCATACATCTGCAATTTTAAACGAAATTTACGCTATGATGACCATTGATATGATTTACATATTTTTCAAACACATAAAAAATAAACAAAAATAAACAGGTATGGCTTACACACGCACACTCATCACACACCAAAAAAAACTTCTAACCCCTTTTCACCAACTCGCCATGCATGGTTATTTTAATAACTCGGGCGGTTTATGTCCTTGAGGCATTGCCAGATGAAACCAGTATTTGTAGCACCCTCCTATAATGTATGTGCATTTAAAAAAAGCAAATTAGCACATGATTGCATGAAGGAGAACAAAATACAGGGGGCGCAAAAATGCAACACAAAAAAAGTCAATATTATTTTCACGAAGATTTTGTTCTCATAAACATCATGTCAAAAACGCACCGACACCGTTGTGTGAAGGAGAAGGTGCGAACGGCCATTTTAATTCTAGAGATCTTTCAAGGTTGTGAATGAACTTAGCAAAACAAAAAATACAATTCCATACCTACTGTAAGAGAAGATCCCGTATGTATCCCACGAACCAATGCGATTAGCAGATTGCCGACATTCAAGAATGCGATACACGTGATCCATTGCTAGGAAGAAAAATAGTCGGGTGGACCGGGTATCGATCTATGACTGGTGTTTCAAAGAACTTTTGCAAGACTTAACCCATTTTTCATCTGGGACTATGATTTATTTTTTGAGTCCTTCGTTGAAAACAGAGCAAAAAAACAAGAGAATGTTTTATTTTTAAATGCTTTAGGGGACCATCTTCAAATCACTTAGGACTCACATTTACTGTCCTTATAGGCGCTCAAATGTGTGATTACGAACGGGGGGACACAATTGATTGAATGCTGAGACGAATATACCTATCGTCGCGATTTGATAATGGGGCCAGAATGCGAAACAACAATGGAAATCTTTGGAAAGAGACGGATGATTCATGGGATTCACACGGGATCTTCTCTTACCTACTGTAATGGTTGCGAATTAAGCATCCAATTGGGGTTGTGTACTATGCCGTCAGTCCATGAATGTGGTGTGCTGTAACCCAGACTGCTCACCATTAGGTTGCATATTTGAGGTCTGTTTATCGGACACAGCGGTATAGCCCCTAGTGGGATATGGAGCTATGGGCATCCGTCTACGTATCGGAAGGTACGTGGGTTCGATGGACGCGCAAAGACCTAGAAAAAATTCCTTATAGGTTGCGTCGGTGCTTGTCATTACTGCGTATAAAAAGTATTTGTCACACATATGGGTGCGTAAAAACTGTGTCATTTCTTGATTTTCGTATACGGTATTCATTTAACCTTTGTATCATCATTAATCCCCAGTTGTGTGTGAGGTGTGTGTTTCGTATATGCTGACGGGACCATCATACATATTGTAGTTGATTATAAAGGGACCATAATGGCAGAAAAAAAATGACATAATGAAAAGGACCTACTGAAATCACTTCCACGAGTTTGAAAACATTGGGATGTTTACATCTGTAAAGGAAAAAACAGGCAGAGTTCCAGGGGGGAGGTGCAGTATGTGCAATTTCTGGAACAAGGATTGCTGACATTACTGCCAGCATTAACCAACTTGACACAACAAGGCATTTGTTCATCAGATCACAGGGACCATTGCTATTGATATGGGCTAAATCCGAGTGTGAAAGTATCTCATAGTCGGCAGGGATCATAGTTCCGACCTCAATAGACGTCAACGGAATAAAAGCGTCGTAAAACTAATGCTATGTGAAGAGTCAACTGTATCGATTGCCCGATTGTCCACCATGTTCCCGGACTGTGATTGAGAACGGCGCGGAACCATTATCTGCTGCCACACCGGCTAATCCATCGTTCACTTGTCAGATCAATGAGCTTACCACAAGCCACGATTACAATTACAAAAGTACAATTACGACTTTCGAAAAACCGGGCTTATTGCTTATGCGAAGATGTAGATGCGGTAATGCAGTTAGCGCCCATGCCCAGCTGCTGTTCCATGAATGTGACCGATATCGAACGATACGAGTGAACTTTGAATTCATTGGTCCACGGGCTAGCTCACTGCATCACGATTCTGCAAAGCATAAGCACCGGTTTTCTCTAAGGTCGTAAGTGCCTGAATCCCGGTTGGGTTAGAAGTAGTTATTGTCCAGCGTACTCGATAGTCCGGGAACAATGGGACAATAGGGCCAATCGATTCAGTTGACTCTTCACGTACCACATTAGTTTCAGCTTTATTCCGTTTCGTCTGTGGAGCCCAGACGTGGCTCCCTCCGGACTATATCTGAGTTCACACCGGTCTGAATGCTTTTGAAATTGTGTCGAAAAACATGCTTGATACACCGTAAATTCGGTCAGGGATTGTGAACAACCTTGCTTTTCAAATACATAGAGACCTGAGGGAATGCGGAAAAACTTGTTTGGAACATTTTCTTGAAATTAATAAAAGTCCCTCAATTCGTTCCCCCAACATGCCAATTTAGGGACCAGTGGATACACATAGGACTCAGGAAAATATGGAACTAAACATTATATTCAACCCAATTGAATCATTTCAGATTTTAATCTGGAGTGCAGGGTTAGTCGGGTCCACAGTCACGCGCAACGGGGCAATTGGGGTTCACTTTATGTTTGATTAGTGTTCTGATGATTTTGTCGCTGAACACGATGGTCCCGGCAGATTTTTTTTAAAACGTGTGGCCCAAAGTGGTCCAAGGGGGATCCGGGGTTGGTGGGGGTAGGGGAAAAAGGAAACTTTGGTATACATTTTTTTTTTTACCCCAAAATTTGGTTGTTTTTGGTGTCCAATCTATAGGTTTCGGGCATGACAAATTGATTTTAACTAGCTTGTCAAACCCAAATAGCTGCCTTATGCCCACAATTCAAAATGGCTGCCCGATTAGTGAGTTTTGGAGTATTAGAGTGTATTTTGCACTTGAGAATTTTTTTTGGCACCCGAGGGGGTTAAAGCCACTTCCAAAAATCCAAATTGGCTGCACATATGTCAAAAGATGCAAATTCCAAAATGCTTTGCTGTAGTCAAAAATTCAAACTTTCCGCAAAATGGTAATTTATTAAAATTTGGTAAATATGAACACATTTGGCCTTTAGGGGGTGAATATGTATTATGGTTATTGGGCTCTCAAGTTGGTTTATAACGTTTGCACTTCAAAAGGCGGCCCATTTGTTTAAATTTTCCAATTGCGTCTTTTTTTCAAAAGAGCTGCCCAAAGGTGGTTATGGCAACTTCCAAAATACCAAATGGTGGCCATATATCAAAAAATCAACTTATCAAAAGTATTTTTTTCATCATTTGGGATATATTGATACTTCTTTACATTTCTTGGGGGTGGTGAGTATTGTATGTGTCTGCAACTCAAGGTCGGTCGATTAAAAATTACACATTCAATATGGCTTTGGTTTTCGTCTCAAAATGTAAACTCCTATCAGTTGCAGGATATTTGAACATACATGTATTAACCATAGTAAAATCATGCATCATTTTAGTAAAATCAAAATTTTGAAGACCGGTAAACGGTTTAGATCAAGCATTCCTTGCGAATCACAACTAATTTTTAACAACCGTGACTTCCTAACTCCTGGTTTTAAAATAAAAAAGTCCCTGTTGATATGATCATCATGGATTTTAGGCAAGGTTCTTCGATTGTGTTCCTCATAACAGAAGATTATACAAGCGAAAATGTTGGTATCAATAGGAAGGACAACCACTTGGAAATGTAATATCTTAACTAACGGGAAACAGAGAGTTGTCGTGGATGGAGATCATTCACCATTGGGCGAGGTTTAGATCAGGCTCCGCAAGGCACCGTACTCGGCCCAGTATAGTCTTGGCATACTAACGGACCCCACGCACAAAATACCATCTCATCAGAGTTCTTTTATTAGCCGATGATGTGTTATGTATGCCACCACGACAACTCTGATGTTCTATTAGTCACTCAATCTATGAAAATACTAGGTACACCTGGTCAAAATTGCTACAGAAGTTTTAACTAGCAGTACAAGATCTCCCAAACAACATAAAAGGTAGAAAAAAAGGACGCTTGGAAAGCCATGCTAATTTGCATTTATCATACGTGGACGTATACGCCATATTTTGAAAAATGTGTAAGCTTAATAAAGCATGTTTAGGGGACCAATTTTCCATTTTGCTGTTGTATTTGATCATCTGCATTGCTGGAATCCAGAAGGTGTGTTAGTAATTGCAATCGATATATTAAAAGGGAAGTGATGGTCATTATGCAAGATTGCCCGCCAATTTTACAGCCAACATTAATTTGCCATTCTAGATGATTGTCACACTGCAATCGGGATGGGGAGATATGATTAGCAAATTATTATCAGAAAGTATTTGTCACACACATTGGTCAAACTTAGTTGGCCGTGGGGGGGGGGGGGGAGTGGGGCTCGGAGGGGGGGACTCCCTATGTCTTGGAAGTCGATGGGTAAATGTGCATGCAGTAGAAGTAGAAGATAGGGTCGTTTCCCGGGTCCTTTCACTTAAAATGTACCAAAATATACGAGGGTCATTGGGTACCACAAGCTGAATAAAAATAGGGTCGATTCAGTATGAATTAAAGAAGGGGACAATGATGTTTAAAACTGAAGTTTAAATGAGGAAGTGCCTCTATTTCCAGAGTTCAAATTGCCAAGAATTTATCAAATTGATGTTGCCATGAAATTATACCAATGTAAACATGTGCAGAGGCTGGGAAAAGTCGGAATTGGATGTTTAAATTCTTTTAAAAAGTGGGATAGTTTTAGCCGCTAAAAGTGGATAGCAGGAAAAAAGAAAAGAAAAGAAGGAAACAGGGGGTCATTATGTATGTGAAAATTTATTAACGGGTCATTGGTAAAAGCATTATAGACGGTCACAAAGTCAGAATTCACAGACTTGATATAGGGATGTGGATTATGTGCTGACGCAAGGATCTACTACAAAGCAATCATTTGAGAGGCTGCAGATAAAAGTCAGCCTACATCTACAAAGAGACGGAATGGAATACATGACCTCACTGAGGAAGGATAATCAAACCTATCGGCACACACACGGAGCCAATTCAAAAGATTTAGACCTCCGTACATCGGGTCCTATGTTGGACAGCAATAAAGACTAAGGGCCTTGGCCTGATTGCTAATAGCATCGTCCCATAATCCCAGATTACAGGAAAGTGGTCAACATTTTGGTATTTTGAGAAGAGCTACTATTTTCTCTTTACCCTGTGAAATCTAGGTCTAAAGGATATTTGTTGGACGTGATGCGCGAAAGGTAAACCCCATTTTGGTCAACGATATCAATTTACACATAGTGCTAAGAAAATAATGTTTTAGCTCTCATGAAAAGGGGAATTTTTTTTTTGAAATATCAGCGCAAAACTTACAGATGGGGTTTTAGTGGTGAAGACCATTTCTATCAAGATGAAAACTTATTTACTAAATTGGGTCGTCCCTTTGACTATATTGCATAATATCCAAAAATATTAGGCAAAAGGGAACTAGGTTTATGCAAATTAGCATGTTGTGCCATGCTTAATTTTTCGACCTTTTTGATTTATGTTATGGGGAGGGTTTGTACGAACAAGTTACAGCCAGAAGAAAACCTTCTGTAGAATTTTGTCAAGGTCATACCGTTCGATAAGTGGAATGTTTACAAGCCGATCTGATAAATTCTAACACGGCGGACATTGGCAAATGAAATCACATCCAAAAAAATGCTATGTCCTCAAACTCACTAATGCCAGGGCAGCAAAACTACACACAATAAAAGATGGGTAACATGTTTTACAAGAACTGATCTCATTCATACTTAGGGGTTCACATTAACAATAGTCTCAAATGGGATGACAAATAAATACTTAAAAGCCAAAAGAGTACGTAGTCTTGTATGCAGGAACCTACAATCATGTACAACTGAGCTTAAGGCGAGGGCTTATAAACCCTTGGTCCGGCCACATATAGAAACGGAAGTACAGTGTGGATCCACATTAACAAGGACTTCAAACAGAAATTGGAAATGTTCAGCATCGGGCGGTGGCCCAGGGTGTGCTTGTAGAAATACGAGACAAGGTTTGGCCATTCTTCGAGAAGTTTCTCACACCAGCCATTCGTCCTATCGTCTATATCAATAATAAATCATATGAGACCAAGTGCAAAAAAGGACTGTTACAAAAACCTCCTTTTTTCCAAAGACAATCTATGAAGGAATAGACTACCGACTCGCTTATGACATTCACTACCAACGAAACATTTTAGTAACCAAATAACTGAGAACAACAAAATGCATTAAGAAAGGTTTTGCGCACCCACCACTCTGCGTTTGGCTTCGAAGGACGTTGTTGCGGAGTATACAGTCAAAAGTTAAAGTAAACAAACATCTGAGACCATCGGGGATATACCTGTATGCGACAGGTAATGACTTGTTCAGCTGAGCGTGCGGCGAAATCGTCAAAAGAGGGGCCGGCTGTGGAGGAGTATAGTACTCCGGGTTCACAGTCGGGTAACAATGGTGAACAAGAAGGGCAATCGATTCAGTGACTACTTAACGCAATATTAGTTCCACGCTTATCCGTGGTCCGGCTATGGAGCCGGATTATGATACCTTGCCGGACTATGATTACTTCACACCGGTTCGGTCGACGATAATCGTGGATGAAAGAGTACTCCCTGCCCCGAGAGAGAAGTGGCCTTTGTTGGTCTAGGCTTTTACAATTATGAGTTGCCAAGTGTATAATGGGGAGAATCGGCGTTGCGTAATGCAATTAGGGTAGAGCTTTCCTTCTATCCTACCTCTTATGGCAATACTTTATACCTAATTAAAATGATATAATTATAATTATCCCCTGTCTTCCGAAGGGAGGGAGTTGTTTTACCGCTCCCGTCCTGCTACTACTCCTAAAAAAACACCCACCGCGGATTAAAGGAAAGGTAAAGACTATCCCAACGGGATGGATAGGGTGTGGCAATCAACCCCCTCCTTTAGGGAAGAATATACCGACACGCCTTTGTCCCCGGCACAAAGGAATATAAACAGGCACTTGATTTTGGTAGCAAAATAGATAGCCAGGTGCCTCTCTTTCCGTTGAGCACAGACTGAGTACCAAAAAAACTAATAACATAATCATATAACATATCATTTTTGGCATCCCAAATTATATCACTTGGCAAGCATAGACCAACAAAGGTCAGGGAGTACTTCTTGCTCCTACGATCATCGCCGACAGAACCGGCCCTTTGTTGACGATTCGCGGGGCCACGACCACTCAGCTGACAAAAGTCATGACCTGGCGCAGAAAGAAAGGGTATAACCGATGCACAAAGGGTCGTTTAAACGTGGAGACGAAAAATAAAGAGGATTGATTCGATTACAGCCATATTGGAATGTGTAATTTTTATCGGACCACCTTGGAGTAGTTGGAATTTGAATATTTTGATATATTGGCAGTCATTTTGGATTTTGGCAGTGCTCTTACACATCATGATGCCAAACACCAATTAAAAAGAAAACAAAAAAATTGCTTTAAATCGGTCAAATATGACCTAATATCGAAAACTTCACTTTTTGGGCAGCCAGTTGAAAAAAATGACGCAATTGGAAAATTTAAACAAACGGAGCCATTTTGAATGTGCAAAATTATAAACCAGATTGAGTTGCCAAATAACATAATAAATATTCACCCCAAGAAATGCAACAATGGGTAAAATATTATACCAAATGTTGAAGAAAGAAAGAAATTACAATTTTCGGGAAAAATTTGAATTTTTGACATACAGCAGCCAGTTTGGAATTGAATATTTAATATGGCGCCAATTGGATTTTGGCGTGGCTTTAACCCACCTCGGGATGCCCAAAACATGCTCAAATGGGCAATATAATAATTGGTATTTTTTTTCCCAATATGCACCTAATACTCCAAAACTCACTAATGGGCAGCCATTTTGAATTTTGGGCATAAGGCAGCCTATTTGGGTTTTGAAAGCTATTTTAATCAATTTGTCATGCCCGAAAATCTATAGATGGACACCAAAAAACACCAAAATTGGTAAAGGATACCCCGTTAACTTTTCCAATACCCCACCCCGGAGTCCCCCGGGGGACCCCTTTGGGCCACTTTTGAAAATAATATGCCGGTACCATCGTGTTCAGGAGAAAAAACAGTCTAGAACACTATCAAACTAAACGTGAAACACCATTTCCCTGTTGCGCGTGGCTTTTGACCCGACTAGGTCACCCTTTGTCGTCATGTTATGTATCACGGCGCTGAAAAGACTATCAGTGTTATCAGTTTCCCCCCCACCGGATCCAGATTGGAGTATTCTTTAATGACGTAAATACAAAAAATACCTATCCCCGATCACAAATAACTTGAGCAGTATGATGTGTGGTCATTAACTTTGACCGAAAGAAACCATATTATAAGGTAAACTGGTTAGTTATTAAGAACGAGGACGGGTATCTTGGGTTTGCGTCATATGACCAAATAATCAAAATGAATCGGCCAAACACCTCGCATCTTTCAACTGCGTGGCAAATATAACAATGGCTCCGCATACCACAGATGACAAAGTAAACCGGAAGTTTCTTTCTCCTCTGATAACCTGGAACGATGGTTGAATATCTTAGTTCCATGGTTTGATGAACTCTGTGTGTACATGGTCACTGCTATTAGGAAATAATGAGGTGACATTTTAATCATTTACAAGAAAGTGTGGGTTTTATTTGGGGGGGGAGGAGATGTTTTAATGACTTTAATTATTTATGATGAATTTGCACTTGGTTTACCCTAGTGCCTGGATGGGATTACAATGTTCCTAGCAGCTCCCCGTTTTGCGCCTGGGTATAAAGAAGCAATGAATTAATATCTTGTCCGCGACAAAAAGCGGCAACGGAATCGAAACCCAGACATTGAGGCAAGTGCGTTATTCAGTTGGGAACAACAATGCTCTCTGCTCGCCTGATTTTGAATTGCTGCGACCGATGTTCTAGGATTATGTCCCAATTAACTCGATGTCGGGTTCTTTATTAGTCATTAAAAATACGCACTTTCGAAATAAGTAATGAAAAATAAAGGTGTTCTTTAGACCCAAGTCTTTTTTTTTTGATATGCACGAAAAAGAGTCAACTTAACCTCAAACTCTATTGAAAATGACATTTCACTCTCATTTATATTCGACTCAAGGGTTTCGTAGGCACGACCTAGTATTAGTAATTTACGTTTTGTGAAGGTTCCATTGACTCACTTCTTTACGGGGTTTTTCATCGTCGGAGGAGAGAATTCCGACCATAATTGTCTCCGCCCACTGGTATGAAAAGAATAATGCGAACTTTGTCAACAGGAGTCAAATCCGAACGTTAGTGTAATTTTCATGACTTTTTCAATACTATCAACAACTTGAATGGCGGGAATTAGAGGAGTCAGTTTGATTGTTTGGTTCGACAACAATCGATTAAAACAAACAAGACCCTCAGTATTTCAATGATACATTTAAGAACATGATATTCCGTACATCAATGCAGGCGCAAACACCTGAAATCGAAGCAAGGTCCGAGTCAATTCTTAGTAACATGTCTTTGTAGGGGACCCCCTAAATCTGTGAAAGGGTTTTGCCATCAAAGTTTTTCAGAGTCAAAGGTCAATATCACTGGACCTCGTTTGTTCTCGTACCCCACCCTTTGTCACAGAAAAAAAATCATTGTAAAATTGATCATATAGATAATGATAAGAAGATATCTATTTTCAGTGACACCCACTGATCTTTTTTGGTAGTACGATGAATAAACAAACTGTTCTTTGTCATGACCTTTTTCGAAACATATCTTTTTTGGAAATGATAATAAAAAACCGGTAATTTAATTGGATAGAGTTATGCAATCCTCCTTTGGTTGTTAAACTCAATGGGTACCAATATGACACATTAACTGAAACCCATTATTTACTTTTACCCAAAGAATCTAAGTATTGTTGCCTTATTCAATAGTACTGCATCCATTACTGAGCTCACTTATTATGATCAAAGAAAATGACTTGGACCTTGAAGCATAATATTACCCTCTTGGAGTGATCGCTCAAAGTACCCTTTACAACAATAAGCTGAGATAAATACCAAAGACTGTCTCCGGATTGTATCCTATGATGCGTGCCCCTCATTACTTTAGGTTTGAGTTGCGAGTAAGCAATACAGGACCGAGACCTGCAGTCAATATCGTATAACGAAGGCAAGTTTTAAACTTCACTCGATATGAACTGTTGACAAAGAAAAGTCTGTGGTTATGACGTCATGACTCGGAAAGCTACGCTAAAGATAATAAACAAAACAACCAGGCAGTGGGCCATTTTCGAGAACAAAGTGTTGCCATCGTTCTGTGACGCGCGAGATGAAGTTAATCTATGAATTTTGTTGCTCTTTCTTACGCCAACATCAAAGGTCAGTGGTTCTTATAAAAAAAAACCCTTGGGTATCTTCGTCACATTGATACTTGTAGTTTCACTTCTTGGATGTGCACATCTGTAGTTCCACGATTGGCAGAAAGAAGGCATTGTATGTTGTGAATGCACAATAATCTCAGAATGAAACTCATACCTGACTGCTTATTACAACTATACAAATAATGATTGATCGTGATGCTGCCTGTGGTACAGGCTTATGAGGTTGTATTTCACGCTTGTTACGTTAACAATACGCGTGCCAGTTTTATTCGCAAGCGGGGTAGGGTGACCTTTAATTTGGATGCCATATTGACATATCTTATTTAAGACACCCACATGAAATATCACGGATGCATTATTCCCCTAGATCAGGAGAGACATTCTAATTTCAGAGGTGGCGCTGTTAAACGACAATCTTTTCAGCATCGTGTCACCCAAAGACCATTATTTGTAACGTGTTACTACTAATGTCTCCCGCCGCAGACACCTATTGTAGGTAAATGGTGACCATATTTTCACGCCAAAGGACTCTCATTCTGGTAATCAATACGACATTACCATCATCATATAATTATTTATTTTCTTTTACCATTATGGACGATAACAAAGGATGGAAAGTAAACCTGGAAACATGAATGTTCCTGGGTTTGAAAGCGCCGCAGCCTTCCAACTTTATCATTTATATTGTGAATGCCCCGCATATGAATTATAACGAACGACATGAATGAATGAAAAGTATTTACACGAGGTGTTTCAATCTATTTTTCAGATGAAAAAGGATTTTTTAAAGAGACACCGTACATTGTGGACATCATACAATTTAGCTTGTCAGAATTTACTTGGGATATTGTTGTCACGTTGACACTTGCTGGTCCTTCAATTCCTCGGGTGTTTACCATCGTGTTACATGGCCAGATTACTTGGTAACGGTGGACTACCAATGGTAGGAATCTGTATCGTTATTATGTTTTGAAAATTGGAACCATTGTCGTCATACCAAACACCCAATATTTTGAAAAATGTAGCAAATTTGGCAACAAATAAACCTAGATAGGGTAATTTGTCTGTCTCCACTAAAAGATCCTATGAATGAAAAAAATTTACCACAAGAGTGTTTCAATCTATGTTTCATTCAAATTTAAAAGACTGTTTTTGTTGAAGAGATTCGCAAAGTTGTGGACAACAGCTCTTTCGGCTTTGCAAAATTTACTTAGGATATGGTTTGTCACGTTGATTGACACTTGTTCCTTCAATTCCTTGGGTTGTTACCCTATGTGTGGTTATCATGGCCAGATTCTGGTACCGGTGGTGAATATCCAAGTTTAGAATCTGTATCTGTTAAATGGTTTGATAAATGTGATAACATGTCGTTATTAACCCAAACACCTAATATTTGAAAAAATGTGTAGCAATGTCACAAAATCAAACACATATATGGGGGCAATTGGGCTGGCTTCACTCTGAGCACCTCTATTGTGACGTTTGTAGTCCTCTAACTAAATGCCCCTGGGTTTTAAAGGCCATCCTTACACCCGTAACCATTTCATATGTGAGGTGCACACCAGGGCATGAACTTGAATGAAAAATATTTACCAAGAGTTTTTCAATCTATGTTTCATTCAAATTTAAAAGAATGTTTTTGTTGAAGAGACTCTAATATTGGAACAACATGTTCTTTCAGCTTGTCAAAATACATTAGGGTTATATTGCAAGTCACAGCTGACATTGTATTTCAATTCACTGTCACCATCTGGGTTGCTATCACGGACCAGAGTCCTTGGGTCACGGTGCGTAACCAATGTAGAATATGTATGAGTGATGTTCGTAATTTAATTCGTGATTCAGCATTCGTAGTCATTTGTCTAACTGAAAGACCCAATATTGTGAAAATGTTTGCCAAACTTGTCACCAAATAACCATATGTGTGGCCAAAGTGATTTACTGCAGCATGGATGAGATCATGCGGAAAGTTACTTGGGATACCAAGGGAGTGAAATGATGGTGAAAACTAAACCAATGCGGTTTGCCGATGAATCATTTCTTTGTTGCAGAGATGGCAAAAAGATCGGGAGAAGAAATGATCAACGACCGGAGATTGCAGAAAGTAACCAAATCGGTCTTAAACTAAAACCTGAAAGAGAAGAAGACCCCGTAATGTTCAGATGCTTTCAGCAGGGAGCCGACGATCACAACTAGGCTTAACTACCACTGACTAAGTTTGACAAATACCTCTCCCTTGGACACCCCTTAGGCGGTTGCATGGCCGATGGCTGCATCTAAAAGACGCCGACCCGTGCTGCCTGGACTGCTTCTGGAAACCTTAGTCGCCTTCTGACGAGCCGCGCCCCATCTGTCTTACACCCGGACTGAAAGCTTTTCCCCCGGTGCCTTTTCCCAGCTGTGACCTCGGCTGTGCGCATGGTCCGTGTCGACGTCAGTAGGTCAATCTACCACCAACCACCAACAGCTCCCCCAGCCTGGACCCGACACCTCTTCTTGGAATAACATGGACTAGCCCGACACTCCGTGGCTCAAAGCCAGGACCCACGTTGCAGGAACTTTTGCAGTACCCGCAGCGCGACCAAAGAAGAAAATGGGAATTGGGCTGGGACACCTGGCAAGAACAGGGGACACCAGGTGGAACGCATGCACTCACTGAATGGAGACCATGGCTAGATTCTATACATCAAGGAGAGACAAAGCTGAGATGACATGGATGGCAAATTTGACGTACAAGATCTTGCCACAAAACTATGGGTACCAGGGATGCCTATATAAATTTGTTGTCCCGAAGAAATGTATGGTTAGTATTGTCCACACATTTTCTACAGTGGCACAAACACGGGGAATTCATTACCAAATTTCATCCCGCAATTACCAATAGGGGCTCAGTTTAGAAAGGCCATCAAAAAAACATCTGATGGATGAGTGATGGTAATGGGCAATTTTCTGTCTCTCACCCCAAAGAGACTATTTTTGACAGTCCTCTGGAACCGAATGTAACTAGGTTTGAAAGCACCAGTCTTACATCCTACTCATGTCATTAGGAGATGCCCCCTGGCTATGAACCTGACAAATAACGCCATGAATGAAAAGTATTTACACAAGGGGGTTTCAATCTACGTTTCTTGAAATTGAGTCGAAGGTTTTTGTTTGCAGTCACGTAAATTTTCGGACAACTACACTTTCGTTGTCACAAATTACCGTCGTTATTGTCGTTATGTTGTTCACACTGGTTCATTCCATTCCTTGAGTTGTTTTAATCGTGTTGTATCATGGCCAGATTCCTTGGTCACGGTTGCTTCCTCAATGGTAGAGATCTATATGAGTAACTGTTTGATAATTTAATTCGCGATCACATGTCGGGCATTTTTTGTAAAAAAAAAACCAAAGACCCAAATTTTGAGGAAATGAGAATGGAAAAATAGCAAAAATTTTCAACGGCCCATTTATTGGCAATTTGGGGTTCTCTCACCCAAAGATCCTACTTGTTTGTAGTCACTAGTGGTTTGAACGTCCTATGGGGTGCTGAATGTCCAGGGGTTTTGAAAGACACCCGCTTTGGCATCCGTATCCATTTCAAGTAAGTGTACCTCAACCTATAGTAGGGTTATAAAGCAGTAGAAGAAGGTTTGAAAATGCTTTTCTATAATTTGAAGGGTACTGAATCAGAATGTTTGGGTCCAACCTATGGGAAATGTGGGGAACTTTGTAAAATAAGGGGGTAAAATTAGTACAGGGGTAAATTTGCAATCAAGTCAAATTGACACCAGTTTCAACAAAATCGGAGTACTGGGTAGGGTTTACCCCCAGGATGACCTTGAACCTTAATAGGGCTGTACCTGTTTAACTAAGGGTCAGAACCTAGACAAAATATACCTTTTGATGAGATACATACATTGGGACACATTGAAACACATTTTGACTTGATTTCAAATTTACCCCTGTACTAATTTTACCCCCTTATTTTACAAAGTTCCCCACATTTCCCAGAGGTTGGACCCAAAAATTCTGATTCGGCACCTTTCAAACTATAGAAAATCATCTTCAAACCCTCTTCCCCAAACTTCTAGAATGGGATTCTCATTTATAACCCAACTATATGAACCTGTAACTAATGCCATGAATAAAAGGTATTTACACAAGGGTTTTTCAATCTATGTTTCATTCATATTGAGGAAAAGGTGTTTTTTAAAGAGACACATTGTGGAAAACATAAGATTTAGTTTGTCAAAAATTACCTTCGGATATTATCGTTACGTTGTCACTTGGTACTTCCATTCCTTGGGCTGTTATTATCTGTGTTTTATCATGGCCAGATTCATTGGTCACGGTGGTACTACCAATGGTAGAATCTGAGTTAAATGTTTAATTATTTAATTGTCATTACCATAGTAAATTGTGAATAGTGGCGGCACCAGAGGGTGCAAAGGGGGAATGTATCTCCCAAATATTTTTCTTTCCCCTACTTCCCCCTAAATTAGTAAGATTAGACGTCATTTTACAAGAATATTAAAAAAAATAATACGTTTTCAAATTACAATCGATTTGACAAATAAGTCAAAGCCAATGAGTTTTAAAAGGTTTACATCTGAGCCCCAAACGACGCTACCCCAGTCCTTCCTCCCCGAATGTTAATTTTGATGAGAATGTGTTATAACCCTATTCTAAACCTCAACTAGAGGTTTCTGATAAGAAAGTGAAATGTTCAGATTTATGACCATGTTTTATTATCAAATGCCTCATTGATTCTGATTAAAAAGTGAAAAAAAAAAGGATTTTGTCCCATTCTTATCAAAATGTCGGAATTCTCAACACCATAATTTTGTTAGTGGTCGAAGGCATCATTGTGTTTTCCCTAATAATTTAATCTGGAGAATGCCAAAATTATGTAAAATTCTGACGGGAAAGTGATGAGAAAGTAGGAAATTCTAAGAAAACAGTCCTATTTATTATTTATCATTTTTATAGTGGTTGTGCTTGTTCCATGCTACAGTGTAATGAGCGCATATCAGTGGTAAATTTAACCATTTACATGTATTTGAAATGAACCGGAACAGAGTGCATCGATTGTCATCGATTAGGAGTGCATTTCCTAATTACCTTTTTTATTTTCTTAATTTAGTTGATGGTTCATTTTACACCAATCACAAACAGTGTTAATCGAACGAAAGGGAATAAACTTGTTTCTAAAATAGGATTGCTAGTTCTTACTTTTCTCAAGAAACTCGACAAAAGTTATAGTGTGATTTTTTTCTTCGTGTTACTTCATTAATTTTTTTGGCGATTCTGTTCAAGTTATGATGCTGAGATGTGCTGTGGAAAGAGGGCCAACATTTTTTGCATGGCCTCACCTGAAGATCGATTGCCATTCAAAATATTTAATCCGTTCTTTGATGTGAACCAGTAACCTATTAATGTGCTACGAAAAATTGTGTTGTATAGCTTGTTTGGGGTATATTACGTGACTTCTTGATTGTCCCAGTTTCTTAAAGCGAAAGTGATGTCGGTAAATTGAATTATAAGGATTTAGTGATAAAAGCACCAAAATATGTCACACAGGCAAAGGCATACAAGCCAGTCTTAATCTAACTCTTGCGATTCTGTATATAGTCAGGACAAAATACGACGATCATTAAACATTACAGTTACTGAATTAACTCAAAAGAGAATCTTGTCATTTAATTTTATTTTAAATTAATTATACCAAATTTTGAAGCTTTTATCTGCAACAACAGAACATTTGTACTTAACTGTATCTACTCCACCATATCTTCCTCTTTTTAAATTTCGATACCTATACACATCCCCTCCAATGAAACCATACCCTCGATCGACAATATGCATGAAGTGACACGATTAAAAATCAGACTATAACTAGCAAAGCAAATTTGTAAAAAATCAGTAAAATCTTTGCAAAATCGCGCTACTTCGGTCAGAATAAAAATGAAAATAATACTAATTAGTAGTAGTAGTAGTAGTAGTAGTAGTAAAGAAGGAGGAGGTAATAGTTTTTAACGGCACACCAACAATCTTGTGTTACATAGTGTCATGATATGAAGATACTTTATTTCAAATTTCACATTATATCATTATACGCTTTTATATTATACCAGATTTAGAAGCAGGATGAATTCGGAATACCCGGAGAAAACATGCGAGGTCGAGTATGGACTGGAACCACACGCACATGAAATCGCAGGTTGGACCGAGGTCGAACCTGGTCGAACCTGGGACTACAGTGGTGCGAAGCGCCGAAAGACCCTGGGCGCTAATCCGACCCGCAAGTAGTAGTAGAAGAAGAAGCAGAAAAGAAAAAAGAAGAAGAACCTTAAAGGGACATAATGGCATGAAAAAAATTGACATAATGAAAAGGAACCTTACTGAAATATCTTCCACGAGTTTGAAAACAATTTGGATGTTTACATTCTGTAAAACCAGTAAAAACAGGAAGAGTTCCAGGGGGAGGTGGCAGTTTGTGGCAATTTCTGGAACAAGGATGCTGACATTACTGCCAGCATAATTTACCAAACTTGAAAAGCATGTTGTCATCAGCTCACAGACCATTGCTATTGTATATGTGCTAATCCCGGCTATTCATCTTTCACTTGCCAGATGAATCCCGGCCCGAATGCTTTTGAATTGGTTCGCAAAACATGCTAGATACACTGTAAATTCTGTCAGGGATGTGAACACCTTGCTTTACTATTCCAGAAATTGCCACAAACTGCCACCTCCCCCCGGAACTCTTCTGTTTTTACTGTTTTTACAGAATGTAAACATCCAAATTGTTTTTAAACTCGTGGAATTGATTTCAGTAAAGGTCCTTTTCATTATGTCAATTTTTTCATGCCATTATGGCCCTTTAATCTTCTAATAAAGATAGATATAAGCTTCTCAAAATAGTCTTACGTTATTAACATATTAGAGCCAGTCATGTATGCCAAATATGGAGCGCCTTACGAACCATTAGTATGAATTATTAACGTCCATTAAGAGAATTAAAATTCAGTATCATGAATTTACCGTTCATTGCCTAAGCTTAATTTAGTTAATAATTCTAAACACTACGAATAGCCAGTTTTATAATAAATTTACAAGAAAAGACATTCACTGAAAGATAACTTTATATATGAAAAGATCAAGAAGACAGACGTCGGTATGAATAGACACTGATAAAGGACATATCTCTCTTTCTCTTCCCCTCTTTCTATAATATACACGAGAAAAATTGATGACAGCGCGGACGTAGCCATTTATACGAGCGAATGTAAAAAGAAAAATTAAAATGTATTGAAGATTGCAGCGTTTTCGGCATTTCTAATGAACCTTAAGAAAGGGGTGGCATTTTTCTAACCCAGACCGAATTATTCACTTTCAGTTAAAGCTGGTGACCCCCCATAACTTCTTACAAATATTACGTATTGAGTAAGAATCTCACCTTTTGCCTGGTTACAACCAAGTATCTTCTGTACGCTTTCTACATTTCCATTACTGACAAAAAGCAGTGGTTTGTCCGTATAAAAATAATCATCAGTTTCTAGTAGGACAATAGAATTGCTGCCGCCAAAGAAAAACTTCGTACATGCGCAACGAAAATCCTTTGTGTAAGGAAGAACCCATCTAAGTATAAAATCTCGGTTAGGATCAGGCCTTCGATCCAAGTAGCAGATGTTAGCATTACAGGTACACCAAAACACTACTGTGGAATTAAGTATAAATTATTTCTAGAAAATTAGGGTATATTTGCGACAAAAAGTTATCATAAAGACATACTTCATTGACAACGAGATATGTATTGGTAATTCAGGACTCCAACATAAAATACGAACTGCTCTAGTCAGAACAAAACCGAAACAGCTGACACCAAATCCTTTAAATCACTTTTTATTGCAAATTGCCGGTAATTATGATATCAGTGGTGTTGTCTACATCCGGGAAATAGTTACGTACGAAATGTATTTTTATTGCAACGTTTTTGTAGAAATTCGTATTTTGATAAAGATTCTTTTAACACCAATTGCTTGTTGAAGCCAATCTTGAGAGAGTTTCTTAAGCAAAGGCAGCAGAGCTACCTGCAAGCAGATCAGGATACTACCTGTGATTGTGGAAGAGCACCACAGAGATGGAACATCTCTTGGCCTGTCCACTGTTGGAGTAACAATGCACAGACAACAAGGACCTTGGCAAATTCATTGAAGCAGTCAGACGTTGTAGCCGTCTCTGGCCACAGCACATTTGAGAACCACTGTTTTGGACACGACAAGAAGATGAACAAGAAGGAAGTAGCTGATAATATAACCCACCCTGTTTAAAGTTGCAAGAGAGATTTTCAAGACCTCAATATTGTGTCAGAAAGTAAATTTCACATATACTAAGACACCTTTTATTCAGTTTCTTACATTGTATTTTTCTACAGAAATGCCTTAAAAGAGAGAAAAAAGGTGATTCTGATTTCCTTATATTTCAATATAAAACATAGGCTGAATTTTGGTATTTGCGCCTATACAAAAAATAGAAATTTTCAAAATTTCTGTAAAAAGAACATTTTCTCATCTTACTCCTTTCAGTGGTGATTATTTTTCATGGAAACGTTATATCAGGGCAGAAATCAGCACTTTCATTTTTTAGGGGCACCCCTGAATATGTGAATTCTCGTCGTTGCACTTTAATTAAATGGAATCAATCTCAACAACCTATGGTAACATGATATCAACAAAACTAAAACTAAATGTATAGCTATTGGTGTAAACTCCCGGTGTAAACTTAGATTATTCACAATCATAATGTAATTTTAACACATAGCCGCGAATGGTTATATCTACAAGACATTTGTATTTAGTTACAAAAAGTATTACTACCTGTTATAAGCAGCGGAATAACGTTTGCAGGCTCAAGGCGCATGGTGAAATACACAATACCAGTTTTCTTACGGCAGTATCTTCATATTTCAATTGACGCGTGTGCTTTTTATAAGCTCGGCGGATAAATTGATCACGGGTGTAAAAGCTTGTAAATGAAACACAGAGGCTTGATATCTAGACCTGATTCGTTCACGCAGGCGCAGGCGTTGCATGCTGCCACTTAGCAACAGAATAGAGGTCTTCCACCTTTCGGAATAGCGGCCATCTTTCCGGGAATGGCAAAGTCCATTCCAAATTTCTGGAGACTTTCTAAATCTAAAGAACGACATGCATGTTGGATATGTATGCAAAAAAGTATGAGTCACACTTTGAATAGCACAAGTACTTTGAGGTCGGGTATCTGAATGACGAATACTACGGGAACTAACCTCTTTTGTTATTGGTTATGCATGAGTGAGGTGAAAGACCTCTATCACAGCCACTTGGGACAGTATTTTTTTTTTATTAGGCATTATTTGGACTTTGAGGGATGTGACCGAGATATGTTCAACCGGTCCGGGTTCGAGCTACTCGAAACCCGGGTTTCTTTTTCAAATAATATAGATTTTATGAGGGCTGGAAATTACATAATCACACAGCATTAAGATGAATGTAGTTGATTCTGGAATTTGTCCATGCTCACACTCATTGCGTATTATGTGCTTGAATGTGTAATGGGAGCACAACGCCTGAAATTTTGAAGAGTAATAAGGCTGTTATGTAAGGCTAAATTCTGACCAAGCGGCAGACTTGTCGAAGAGAATAGGGAATCATCCCGAGTCTGTTGACTGCACTCATCACTCTACACTATAAAAACTGTGCTGTTAAAATTAACACCACGGGGGTTAAATGGAAACACCGCGCCGGCAATTATCAGTATTTTAACTGTTATGTTATGCCATTTCCATTTGGCTAGAAATAGAACCGTCGACCAATGGGCTGGTAAATCATTGCCTCGACTCCAAGTTGAATAGAGAGCGTGAATGGACCCGGAAGACATAAGTGATATGTAATCTGAAAATATTTTCAAAACTATTATTGTGGAAACTACTCAGTTCAAATAAATTCGATTTTAGTTCAATATATCATACTGTTAGAAAAAATAACGTTTTTACCGGCCAGAATAAGGATCCCAGCTGTCGCGTATTTACGTTTAAAATACGGTGAATCGTAGAAGGAAATTTACGGTATTTTAGAGTCTTGAGCATTTTATGACTTTTACACAAAATATGTGTTTTCTTCATACAAAATCGATAAAACATCAAAACTTCTTCGTCAATATTAACGGCAAATCAATTTTCTTTTTTTTATGGTTGTTGTTATTTAACGGTAAACTACCGCAGCAGGATTCCGAATTTACAGGACATTTCTTAAACGTGTACAGACACGATGAGATTGAGGACATGATCGAGAGGCCAATAAGGCCAGATTGAATCGTCCCTACACTAAGAGTTACATAACCAAACCACACAAAATGTAGACATACACACCCAACACAAAAACCAGACATGCCCCAAAGTGGTATAAACCAGCTTTTTTTTTTCGGGTGGGGGGGGGGGGGGAGGGGGGAACATACATTTTCGGGGGAAGCATCTATTAAAATTTGTTGTACAGTATATGCTAGGTTGTTTTGGCTGAAAACTGAAAATCATTCATTTTTTTTGGGGGGGGGGTACCGTTCAGTAGTTTGCGTTTTGCAAAAGTAATTTTTTTTCTAGACAGCCGATACTTGTAACTGTAAACGTGGAGAAAATACTGGAAGTATAACTGCAAACTTGAATATAACCATAGGCCATGTACAGGTACTCATTCTAGAGTCGCACTGGTATAGAAAAATCCTGCTGGTATTTTAATGTTAACCTTTCTTTTTCAAAGGTACCAAATTTTTAGCAGCTATGGACGATGAATACGGACAGGAGATTGGAGTTATAAAAATACAGTTCTTCAACTGATGTCTGAAGCGGTGAAATCTCGTGTCAACTGGCAAGGAAGAATAACTTGCAATAGAAGTCATTACACCAACACAAAGTGAATAGTCGAACCCTTGTGTTGAGCAAAATCTTAGTCAAAGTTGAGAAAAATCTTCACCAAGAGTGAGCTCATTTTACCCCACAAACTAGGTGTACTCAACTTGACTAAGATTTTACTCAACCAGAAGGATTGGTACTTTTTGAACTCAATATTGAGTAATTATATTTTTACAGTGTAGGGCAATTTCCCATGATGCAACAAAGTGAATGACAAGTTGAAAATGTCGCAATCCTTTTCAGTCCGTTCGAACTGTTGGAGAAATTTCCAATCCTGACCTGAGTGTTTTGACTTAGAATTATACAAAGTCTATTGTTCCTTGAAATCTTGCTTCCTCTGTCAACAAAGGACCTCTGTGTATTTCTTAGAATGAACATGATGAGACACTGTATACGATTGTTTTGACTGCGAACATCTTCTAACATCAGTGGCAGATCCAGGTGGGGGCAAAGGGGGACGGGGTACGAGTGCCACCTCTGAAAAACAAATCTTGAGGGGAAATGAGGAATAAAACATGGATATTCATGATCAGCCCCTTTTCGGATTATTTTGCCCTGCGACCGGGAAATTTTTGCTGTGCTCGGGGACAGTTGTTGACATATACCGGGAAATTGTCCCCTCGGAAACCACAAGCACGTACTTACGACACTGGTACCCTACCTTTATACTAAGTACTGCGTAACTTCATACGAATTATACTGCGTTCCCGAAACTAGTACGGAGCTACCTGACAACTAAAATTACGACTGAGGTCTACGTCGCTATAGTGGACATTAGTACACAACTATTGGTGTTCCACGCGTTTCCCAAACTGACACGTAAGGCAGTTGTGAACTAAGTCCAAACCAGAAAGTTACGCACCAAAATGACGTTGATCGGGGGTAGACTTAACACCACACGTAAGCTATTAAGCAAGCTGAAGCAACGATGTCATTTCATCGAGGAGGATCATCGGGGAGGACGAAAATGGATCCCAAAGACAAATTCAAGATTATAAAAGCAATGGAGGAGGTTTGAAGACTACAGGCTTTTAAACCACTTTGATATAGGCTACTATACGGAGCTATGTGTGACATAGAACACCTCTTAAGGTACTGAAATAATTAGGATTAGGTCCTAGAAACGTTATATATGAAAACCCTGGGGAAAGTGGAAAATAAAAATACTCATAAAAATAATAATAATTAAAATATGGCCTAAAACACTACTATCTGGTCTACTTATTGTACACCTCTTAACTTAACTATAGTCTATTTTATCCTGCTATATCATAACTTGAACATTGGAGACTGGAGAATTATTTACGCTGTTTGTGATGTGTAAATAGCAAAGGCCTTAATTCAAATTATGTTCCCCCCAATGTCAGGTTAAAATATGTGATGTTGTAGTTAAAAAAGAGGAATAGATCCATGTGGTTAAAATAGAATCGACAATGAAAGATACAACTTGTGGAATGTACATGGTCCAAATAATGAAAAGAAAAAGGTGTTTTCTTGCGCTGTTCGAACATGGGTAAATGAATATGTTCAGAGGGCTATAAGATATTAGGTGGTGATTTTAATATTGATATGGGGATAAAATAGTAATGTTAAAATCACAAATGTCATGAGAACCCTACGAGCAATCATAATCTATATGACGCATGGAAGAAAAAACACCCAGGAGATAAAAGATTTACGTGGCAAAGAATAATCCTAAATGTTAAATCTATTTAGACATTGGTTTGTACCGATTATGATGGAAAATGCTATAATAAGTTCCAAATTATTAACAGCACCACGAAATGATCATTTGGCAGTTAAAGTGACGTTAAACGCTAGTAACTTCAAAAAGGAAAAGGTATTGGAAATTCAACAACAGTCTTTTGAAGATTTGTGGTAACACTACTGCTATAATGATTATTGATTGATCAGAAGTATGAGGGAAATATAAAAACATCCTTATAGTAGAATGTTATGGGATTTATAAAAAATACAGTTCGAAGTTTACTATTTCATATTGGTAAGGAAATGTAAGAAATTCGGTAGTCTCAGTGATTAGAAAGAAACTTAGAAGATGTTTAAAATGAGTTATGTTGAAATGATTCAAATGGGAAAATAATGCCAAATATGTTCAAGCCAAAATTAAATCTGAAATGCCTGGCAAAAATAAACAGAAGGGGCTAAAAAAATAAGGTCTAAAGAGAATGGATACAGGAAGGAGAACAAAGAAAAGAATACCAAGTATTCTGTAATTTAGAGAAAAAAAATGCTGTAGCTAAAACAATAAAACATTAAACGAACGATGGTAGTATTATAAGAGATAATGACGACCTATTAGAAGAAGAACAAGTAAGCTATTAAAACAATGTACGGAGAAGATGAGGTTATGATCCAATGTTGCATCAAAATTTTAAGGCTGAATTAAATTAAAAGAAATTGAGTGATGAAGAAAAAAAATCCATGTGCAGGAAACTCAATGGTGAAGATATGGCGAAGTGCTTTGAAAGAAATGCCAAAATAACAAAAGCCCTGAATATGATGGACTGACAGTCGAGTTCTCCAAATAATTTTTGGTTTGAAAATAAGTCATCATTTGGGGGTATGTTCCCTTAAATGAAGGTTTTGATTGGATAATGGCGTCGAGCCAAGAAAAAAGGTATTTACATTAATACACAAAGGGAAGGAACTAAAAGAGATAATCTATCAAATTGGGAGACCATTACTTTGACAAATTATTTTTGACTACCAAAATAGCCACATAAAACCTAGCAAAACGACTTCAAAAAGTTATTTCATCTATTATTGATTCTGATCAGATGGTTACATAAAGGGAGGATACACTGGGTGAAACGTGAGAGGGAAATTGGTTGAAGAGGTGATCGGATGACACCAAAAAGAGAAACATCCCAGGTGCTCGCTATTTTTAGTTTAGGGTAAGGCCTTGATAGCATTAATAGAAAACAAATATCTGTAAATGCGTTAAAAGAACATAATTTCGGGAATGGAATTTGAAAAATGATTGAAACAAGTTTATACAGAACTTCAAGTTCACATGGTACAAAAATGGGAATGTTTCTAATTTCTTCGTAATAGAAAAAGGTGTAGACAAGGGATGCCCCTATATCGGCTTGTTAGTCATAATTGCAATTGAAAGTTTTAGATGTAAAATAAGACAATGTCATGTAATAAAGAGGTATTACCTCCATTAGATGGTTATCCAAAAAAGAAGCCCCCCGCAATCGTTATATGCAGATGATATTACAATATTTGTCAGCAACGAAACTATAAAAGGAAGTATTAAACATTTTAGACGATTTCATATTATCTGGATTGAAATTAAATGCAGCTAAACAGAAGCTCTGTGGATTGGCTCGTGCAGCAAAAGTCAAAGGAAAGTATATAACTTCAATGGAAAACATATCCAAATAAGGGTTTGTAAAATCTCGTGGTATTTCCTTAGCAGTCAAGTCCTATAAGTGAAATAGAAGAAAAATTTGGTTTCAAAAAGTAATTAATAAGATAACAACATCATCAAACCTATGGAAGCAAACGTGAGTCTGACTGTGCGCAGAATAATTATGTTAAAAGCTTGTGGCTTCACAAGTATGCTTTATCTCAAGCTACGTTTGATATACCAGAGTAGAACAGTAAATGACTAAATACAACCTCTTAAATTTATGTTGGGGGTAGTACTGAAAAAAGTCAAGAGAAAACAAATTATTAGATGAGTTTATGAAGTTGGAGGTTTGAAAATGGTCCACCTACCATCTTTCTTGAATTCGATGAAAGTTTCATGTGATTAACCGAACTAACAAATGAATCTATAGCAACTTGGAAAAATATACCGTACATGAGTTTCAAAGGAATGAATGAATTGAAATTGTGATATACTAAGAATGTAACTGTTTTATGATGTTTAAATGAAATACTGTAGAGAAGAACTTAATCAAATGTCACTTTTTTTATCGTAACCTCATTGTAGTTTGGCTAAAAACACAACGAGTAGGAATGTAAACGAAATTGAGGATCCGAGTCAAAAATTATATGGAATATACCCCGTGTTCAATGTTTCTGGTAATACCCTCTATTTTTCAAGGGTTGGATTAAAGCAGGTTTTGTGCATAAATGTCAAGCTTTATGATGACATGATCAAATTTCTAACCAATTGCCGAGATTTAAAATAAAATAATTAAAAAACCGGGCGGAATTATGCTTCAAAATATCTGCGCATAAATCGCCGTTCCCAGAAAATGGAAAAAAAGGATTAAAAACTGAACCAAGGAGGTTCATCAAGCCAGTTGGTTAACGTATAACTCGGTTTTCTTCTTTACCATACAAAAATGTACTTACAAAAGTTGTCAGAAATATGATGATATCAAATTATAATGGTTAGACCAATAAGTGAACGTTTTTGAAGAAAATTCCCTAATTATATTGTTGATTGGACCAATATATGGAGAAGTGCAAAACAGTTTCCACCAAGGAAGCTAGACTAGTAACTTTGAATTGGAAAAATACTTTCCCAATATTTACCC
The DNA here is from genome assembly GCA_023653785.1 of Ophioderma brevispina. Classification (NCBI taxonomy): domain Eukaryota; kingdom Metazoa; phylum Echinodermata; class Ophiuroidea; order Amphilepidida; family Ophiodermatidae; genus Ophioderma; species Ophioderma brevispina. Next base: position 28,781 of record JAMKCH010005721.1, read on the forward strand.
CACTAGAATCGTATTATTAAAATGGGCAAAGCAGATATGAGCTCTGCGAAACGTGTTACGCAAAGGACTATATAGAAACCACTTTTTCTTTTACTGCAAAAGGTTAGAAAAAGTATGGATTGAAGTTAATAAAAATATTATCAGAGATAACCGGTGAAAAAATAAAATATCGGTGACAGCTATTTTTTCGGGATACTTAAGAGTAATACAAATTCTAATGATGTGAGTAATTAAGATAATATCTGTGGCAAAAATGTGTATAAGCAAGTTCAAATATGGCAGGTATCCGAATCTTGTGCTTTGTTATCGCACGAGCTCAGGGTTAGGCGATTGGTGTAGTCATTATTTCATATCCCCCTTTTTTTTACCTGTTCTTAGACTAGTGCATTGATGGTGCTGTGACACACAGATGTTTGAGGTAAACAAACAATTACGATATGGAATGATTTTTAATCGTGAAGAACAATGCACTTGATTTTAAAAGGTATTAGAGGACATGAAAACAAACAATCGAATAACAAAATTATTGATAATTACTATTATAACGATAAATGTGATTGTATAATATATTTCATATCTAATGGAATGGAGAGCAAATAGATACTAAAGGCGTACGCCAGGTTTGTGTTAAAAAAAATAAAAAAACTTGAAATTTGGCTTCAAGCTTGTTAAACACATTTTTTTTAAAATTATACTTAACACTTAAGTGACGAAGGGGTTTTCACTCCCGTGGTGCCCAAGGAGGGGGGGGGGGGGGGTCCATGGGACCCCCCTAAGGAAACCTTTTCCCGAGGGAGGACATTTTTGCATGAAATTTATACCACATGTTAAGGGTATAAGACAACCCCACAATGCCAGCAACAAAAAATGAAATTGTTATTTTGGATGCAAATTAGGGGCAAAATATTGTTTTCAAAACACGCCAAATATGGGCAAAAATAAGACGGAAAATTTCAACTGAGCCTTGCGATCTACACCAAACATTTTGAAAACTTATTTATGTCGATTCTCTTTCTAGAAGACCCCAATGACATAATATTTCACACAAAACTAGCAGTTTTAGGGAATCCTGTATTTTTACGGGTGTTGCAAAATTGCAGTCATTTTCCCATAGAGTTTGTTACAGTAATAAAACGGTTTGGCAAATCCATGATGAATTGTTTGTTTTCAGCAATAAAGGGTTAATTTTTTTTTTTAAGTTATAAGAATGGTGTACTACTGTATGTGTGCAACTATATCAGCAAAAAAAAAAATTGCGTTGTTCTGGTCTTTGAATTCTTATTTTAAAATATTCTGAACTGACTTCCTTAGTGCACAAGCGGGTGGGGGGTTCCATGGGGACCCCCACTAATTAACTCATTTAACGGCTTGGCCAATTTTAATTATTTTGGTATGAAAAGAAGCGCATTTAAAAGTAAGACAATACAAAAAAATCGGCGCAAAAAATCCAAGCGTAAAGCGGGCCAGCGCGAAACAAATTTTGGGGGGTCCAGGACCCCCCCTTTGTCACTTAAGTGTTAAGTTTAAAATTATGGTTTAAAGTTAAGATTTTTTAAATTCTTGTTGATTATATTTTTGTATCAGAATTTTATCTGCAGTGATTTATAGTTTGGAATTTTTTTTAAAATCACTTATTTTTGCCCCAAAGTGGATTTTGTTTTTTCGTATCCGGAATAATATAGTTCGCTTTGGTGTTAAACGTGTGCACAATCACTTTTCGGAGCATCGTTTATTATCAAAATCTGTTTTTTAATGCTCTTCTTAATGATCTTCTTCTTCTTCGTGATCTTCTTTTCTTTTCTCTTCTTCTTCCTGGTCATCTTCTTGTGACCCAAAATGCGAGGACATTAAACAAATAATGTATAAGGAACTTTGCATATATAAGATGTGTCAAAAGGAACCGGTCCACATATAACAGCAAAGTTGGCTACTAGTGAAACAAAGACTTTATGGCTATGTCGTACGAACACAAATACATGATAACCTCTTTTATGATAGGCCCGTAATCCGAGTATATAATGCCTGTCATAATTAGTATACTGACCTTTTCATACATTTCACTGCGCGAAAAGAACAATGCGCACACTATCACGCATTAATCGCAAAATTACACCCACAAATACTCCCAACGTTTAATCGATAGATTGGAGTAGAAAAAAAAATAGTCTGAGAATGTTCGTAAATCTTGATGCGCTTCACCAGCTGAGAACCATGAAGCAGGAGTTGGGGAACAGACGTAAGTAGCAACTAATAGAAATATTAGCTTGGGGCTCTGAGCATGACTTGCGACACAACTTAAGCTTAGCATCAAACTTTGGGGAACGAACCCCAGGCGGCTACGCGCTGTCTAACAGAGTAGTATAGTAGATCATCCAAAGCGATCTTCCAAACATGTGACCAGATCGTTCCACTGGTTAAGACAGGAGTTCTCGGTCGAAACGGAAATGAATGCAGCTTAGTAAGTCTATGGAGCTCACACAAAACACGAAAAGCAGATAATTTCCTGTAGTTTCAATTCACTTTGCCGAAATCACGAGAGGTTAATTCACTAGCTATCAATAGACTAATAACCGATAACTCGTCTGATCCGCTAATCTCAATAACATGATAACCGATGAAATAAGAACGATCAGATAGCTGCTGTGTGATACAAGAACATGGTCACATTGATGTGAATATATGTCTAGATGTATACAAAAAATACTGTCAACAGAGCAGTATCGACTTAAATAAACGAGAGATTAATGGTACATCCTCATTTTGTCCGAGCACCCCCGCCCATCCCAGCATAAAAGATCGTCATTTTCGATGAATCTACTTATAGAGGCATATGGATTCAACCTGAAAAAATTCTAATAAAGGACTTTGTTGTATATTCTGGTAGGCTATAATGTGAATTATTATTAAAAAATTTGTCCGGCCTTCTGGCAGCTGCGTGGTCAGATATTCAAGGTCAAAGGTCAAGGACCTTTATAAGGCATACAGGACATAAATCCTCAACATTTGGTCTAAAAGCACAAATGAGGTGTCTATTCCAAGGTTTTTGGGGTCAAACAAACACAATTAGCCTATAGGAAAAACAATCAAATGTACCCTTCCTTGATTTCCAAAATAGGTATGACTTTATGCTGACATTGTACTTTAAACTTCGCCCCCTCAACCATTTTAAAGGGGTGGTTTAGACTCCTTGGATTCTTAGTTACCAAAAGCGCCTGACCCTTTGATTTTGTACAGATGGATTGGTATAAGTCCCTCTTTCCATTGATATCAAACGTTCCAAATAGTGCCTCCATTGGAAGTCAAATAATGTTTAATGAAGTAATCAACATGGGAAACTTGCTTTCTCCGATTGTTGACTAAAAAATAGCCAATTTCTATTTTGAGTTAAAAATACAGGGCAGGTGTGATTTTGCTAGGTTTTGGGGGGTGATTATGAAAGGAAAAATCAAGTTTTGTAACTATACACATGGAGTATTAAGTGCATTACAGCATATATTTGATTAAATTAAAAGGAATAAACCATGAAAGGTGGCAACCATTCCCCTTCCTCCAAAACTGATTCTTGTCTACCACTACCAAAGGTAAGGTGGCTCGTGACATAGTATTTTTCGCTAAAATGAAACAAAATGATGGTCCCAAGATTAGATGCTGTAAATAGGTTTTCAAATGTATGTGTTTTGGCTGGCCGGATGTGAAAAACTTGGTGGCAGTGGTAAACACCCCTCCTTCCTCCCCTAGGAAGACGAAGGCTACCTCAGACTTTCAATGTGGACTTGCCACTAATATGAGGCAAGGAGAGTCCCACCAGGGAGTCCCATTCAGCCTACCTGTGACCTATCAAACACCCCTGACAATGGATGCGTTTATACACCCTGACGATTGGTAGGTTTAAGTTGAGTTCACATACTATCTCTCGGGGGCAGGCCGCTGACCAGCCTCCGTGGCCGTCACCACATAAACCGTCCTCGGTTGTTTGTTCGCCGTCTTTCTGGCAGTCCAGGCGGCACGGCTCCCGTGGTCAGGGGGGAGGTAATTGTTGTTCGCTGCGACAATATGAAGGTGGTGGCATATAAACAAGGAAGGGGGTTTGGTAATCAGTCTCAGCATATGCAGGGTAGGTAAGTCTTCGGCTAGTCGGGTGGTGCCGAGATTGGGACATCGGGATGATCGCCTACAGTGTTCGGGAGAGGACAATGGTTGCGGACATCTTCCCAGGGGTCACTAATCCCAGACACAGCCAAAGTAGAAGGCCCCGTCGTTGGAAGTGGCGGCTTCTACTTTGCAAATTGCAGCACACAGCACAATCCTTATGATGGTGGACCCCCCCACACTGTGGATCGTTCGCTCAGTTCATGAATCGTCAGATGTGCATAGTAGGGGCTACTCTTGGAACCCGGATCCCGGACAGTTAAACGGGACGCCATGGCAAAGACCGGTCTCAGGATTGATAGCCTAGGCTTGAGCCAGTGATCCCAAAGGTCGTCAAGTAGCTCTGTCTCGAGATTGCCTGGTCTTGCTGGTAGTCCATTATGACCACGGCAGATGTGGTTTCCCAGGCCGTTAGAGCTGCTTGTAAGGGAACATATCCATCTTCCAAAGGAAGTCCCCTGGTAAGAGTTCTTCAGCCGACGCCTTCGTCTCAGAGTGCACCACCAAGCTCCGAACCTGTCTGGTGCATCTCTGCAGACTGTACACTGATGTGGGACTTTCTGAACAGGCTGCCATGCTCATGTTCAGGCAATTCACTAGGGCATCACATGGTGTGCCGATAGAGATGTTCAATCCATGCAATTTCTGAGGCCGTAGAACCGGGAAGTCTTTCAGAGTGGGTTTAACTTAGTGTGTCCTGACTGTCCGAGGTTTCTTATTTACCGAACAGCCACAGGCCGGAACCCGGTGATGGCATGACGTTTTCTTTCAGTCCCTGTTGGCAATCTGGTGAAGCGGATGTTTACGG
>JAMKCH010005722.1:0-71479 GCA_023653785.1 Ophioderma brevispina
TCCATCATGATGAAGAGGACAATATCTAAGGAAACAAGAGCAAGAGAAGGACAAAAGAGAGAGAAGACATCAGCAACATCTTAAGCAAAGCCAGAGGAAAGCAGAGAGAAGAGAAAGGGGGGAGAACTATGGTGGCCACCTTTGATTCAAGATGGCAAAATGATGAGGAGTAATTTTGTATACATTTATGCTTGAGCATCAGAAAACACACTATTTCCTGTATTTAGTTTTACAAAGGGGGCACTAAGAATCTTGTCAGTAAGTTGATTGATTTGTAAGTGGTTCTTGATAAGCTACAAGGCAGAAGATTGGCTTGGGCCATCAGTAGGAAACGCCCAACGAAGCATTATAGTCGTTAAAAGGTCAATTTTTAAGGGGTTCGAACTTTGGTGAGCGGCATGAGCAGATTTGGGTTCGAGGAACGATATTTTTTAGTGCTGTTTCATTAGCAATTTTAATTGATTACATTTATAAACAGGAGATGACCAATTATACCGCAGACTGCCAGAATAAGTCTGAAATATGTAATTTTGTCTATCAAATATACAAATTTTCAACGGCCTTTACAGAGTCGATATAAGGCAAATTTAGTCTGATCCTGCTGTCGAATTCCAGCAGAGAATTTTGCAATGTTTAAAATTTTTCAAGTACCTGCGACTGGCATATTATCAAAAATGAATGACTCATTTTTACATGATGAGATAAAATTATTGGTATATTAATCATCTGATAGGATTTAGACGATGGCACATGACCGCACTTGTTAGAAAATTCAGTTTGAGTTTGAAAACATGTTGTCAAAATGATAGTTGACAGATAGATCAAACTATAGATCAACTCTTACCTATAGAGTTGATCAGAGAGAAGATATCAGTAGTTCCCCACAATGCATTGCATTGGAAAGGTTTTTGTAAGGTGGCCATGTGGATCGTTAGAGTTGACATTGAAACGCTCTTAAATGCAAGTTTGTGATTTCAGTACTGTCAATTTAGACTGTTCCTCACAAACGGACCCACATCAGTACCGTCAAAAACCTCCATTGGAAGCAAGGCATGGTGGGAAGACATGGAATCTTCTCTGAGTGATCTACGCTTTCTATACATACCACCTTGTGAGAGCTCAGTTAGCAAGCGCGCTATTCAAGTAATACGGAGGTTACGTTGTTCGACGCCGGATAGGGGCTTACTTTCTTTTTCAACACATCTGTGCGCAGGCCAGCTCCAAAAAAAGATTACTATTCAAGTTATATCTTATTACTATCAATTTATATTTTTCTGATCTCATTTGGGTGGGGTTGAGGAGCAGGCGGATTTGCGTGGGGCTTTTCTCTTTCCAAAGCAGTTTCGCCACGTGTAGACTGAGCCACCAGGTTATTCCTTCATGTAAAACTCTGTACGGCAATAATATAGGCATGTATAGAGTTGAATAGTGTATAGGCTAATTGATTTTTGTCATCAAGTTTACCACAAAGGATACACTAATTTACCACAACTGCGTAACCTCATTCAGTCTCTTACTGCTTTCTATCTTTTAAGTTGCATTCTTTCTGTAGTAAACGATGCAGTTTCCCAAGAAAATTATATTAGTAAAAATACCACCTATTTTTTTCCCTTCTGAAGTTCCAAGAGACAAAAATAATACTTCCCAGTTTTCTTTTCTAGCTGTCAACAAAATTTCTGCAAGAGGTTCGTATCTACTTGCGTCATCCTTGCGTGTCATTGTCACTCATGCAAACACCTTTCAGTTCGAAAACAAACAACATGCGAATGGCCGTCTTAACAGGCAATAATTCACGATTTTGTCAGACAAACAATGTACATCAAGATCTAATCTGTTAGCATTTTTCGTGAGGACGAAATCTTCATGGGCCCTAAATATGTCTTTTTTGTCGTTCTGACTCTGACTTTCGCCCCATTTTTGGTAATATTTCGGCGTGTTTCAGCTTTGATTTTCTCGACGAAATGCACATATTTTCTACACTTTCTACTGGAAAATCACAGTTTAGTATCTTATTGTTTTTTTTTTTTTTTTTTTGGTAAGTACAAAAATTGAACCACAAAAATTAGATATCATTTCGATATTTAAATTTTTATTAGAGACCTCACTCGCAAATCTGAGCGCTTGGATTTTAACATTTTGTGAGTCATTATCGGGGGTCAAGTCCTGTAAAAAATACCGGAAGTAATGCCATGGACGTTCCTACTGATTCAGGTATGTTACTACACAGCTCATGCTCTTGTCACAAAATGAATACTGTATTTATACTTTGTCTACATGTATTATTTTGTAGGGAGGGCAGGGGCCAAATATAAAGTAGGTGTAATTGTACTGAAATCTGGATTATTAACATTTTGGCCATATATAAGGATTAAGAAAATGATAGGTATAGTTTGCCCTTATCTGTGAATTATAGAGAGTTTAATATTATTGCAATAAAGATTCAAGATTCCTACTGGGGTAACATTTTCAGGAAATGCTCCGATTCACTTTCAAAAAATGTTCCCAAATTCTTCATATTGGCCCAAAGGGTCAGGGAATATAAGATTTGCATCTTTCACCATTGGGTTTGGTACAGAGGTCCAAAATGGAACATACATATACTTATGGGGTTCAGTGATGATACTAAAAGGTCAATTGCTTAGAGAAAATATGCCCTTTTCTGTTATAGGTATGACCAGACAAAACAATTTGAGTAGTTGCGTCAAAATCTGAGCACAGGATGACTTTGAAAACATTATGGTTCTATTAATCCCGGAAAAATAATGACTGTAGCGTATGGGCAAACTATACTTTTTTTTAATCCTTTGACCGGGGTCCGTTTGTGACCATGCGTAACCCTACGTGTTGCATACTAATAATGCGTATGTCCTACTATAAGGACCTTTTCATACCATTTAACACAGTGCTTTGGATAAGTTGATCCACTCCGGCATGAAGAGTATGCACGTAGATTTCGACTGAGTTTCGCGGACGCACCCCTCGATGAATAAATTGATAAGGTTTCAAAAGAATTTGAACACATTTTTACTTTTGACCCCTGTGCAAAATTTTACCCCCTATTTTACATGTTCCCTATTGTTTTTGTGGACTTTTGCAACATCTGTGTCAATTTAGGAGTATGCTAACACAAAAAATTGTTTCTGTTGCAATTTTTTTCGGTCCAAAAACAACTTTCTTGTACTAAAGCGCTTTCTGTTGGCATTAGAGCAAAGCAAAATACTCAAAAATTTGGATATGAAAAACATCTTCAAAAAAAAAAATATGGTGTCATTGACATGCAGCTCATTTTATTGTCCCATAATAGACCAAATAAACAAGCGTGTCTCTCATGCAAAAAACTGCTGTGCTTTTTAGAATAATGTCGATATTAGTTGTTTTTGCAAACTTATATTAATCAACTGAAAAAAGCTCACTGGCTCATTGCATCAGTTATGTGTCAAAAGTGACTCCACATACATGTGGGGTGGGTATGTGAGAGACAAACTTTTTTTTTGTTTTAACATCCATAAATTAAAACTGATATGGTCACACAGGTAAAGGAAGCTATTACCCCGGTGGGCTCACTCAATCTGTGATACTGACCGTAATGATCGTTACCAAAATCGCGGACAAATATGGCACGCGAGAGCGAACATAGATGTGAACCCCTGTTGTAATACAGTTTTTGCGTCCAATCATGTATCACAAATACATATCCAATGGGATAGAACCACCATACGATGGGGAACCATTGTCATTAACCACCATGGCGTGCCATATTTGTCCGCGTTTTTGGCAAAGCTTGGTAACGATCATGCGGTCAGTGGTGCCGGTTGGGTGAGCCCACCGGGGCTATTACACGCATGAGTTACAAGTTTTTCAGTCATTTTATTTTGGAGGTAGCAACACAAACAAAAACCATCTTCATTTTGGTCATATGCCACGCATACTAACTACATCTTCATGGTTCCTTGATATTTACCTCATCAATTCAGTCCAATGGGCATTATTGCCAATGGAAATTCTATGGTACAATTTGAAGCAAAATTAAGCTTAATATACATAGCAAAACACATTAATTCTTATTTTCCACCATTTACCTTGGAGTCTCAATATTCCGCTCTTGAGTCGCATGGGAAGAGCGCCCAAATAATAAAAGATGTGCCATTTACATTGACTCCAATGGTGTATCACATTACTGGATGTGTCATGTTGAGGGTAATCTCATACAAATTGACAACAAAATGGATTCTAGGACACTCAACTTGTAACCTCGCCACTGTCGACTGCATGCACTTAAAAATCCGGCACATGCCTGACTTTTCTCTCTATAGGCGTAAGTAGTTATACATTTGAACCTATTTCTGTATCCAATTAGGCGGACTACAAGGTGATAAATAGTAGGTGTGTAGGATATAAGGCATTATGCCCTTTGTCTGCCACTGTTATCACACATTTTTAAAAAGCCACACAATCAGAGATTTGATTGTTAGACCATATTTCTGGGCACAAAAGTAAGGGGAGAAAATTCGAAAACAACGGCATATGTAATGATAAGCCTTGGTTTGTGTGGATTGTCTGGTGATCATTTACCTCCAAGATGCCCACCAAATTACAAGGATGGCTTTCGAGGTCGGTTCAGTTTCCCAAAGTTTTATCAAACTAACTCTGTGGTCTAAAGGGTGTAGGTTCAACTTGTACAATTTCTCTTTAGGAAACGTTAATGTCATTTTTTTCAACTTTATGACCTCAAGGGTAGACTCAAAAATTATGTGTTGACGTCTTTCGCTGTAACTAAAAATTTTGAGTATGGAACCCCATTGAGTATGACCTCACTTAGGTTTGAAGTGGAGACCTGATACATCAGAAACAAACGCCTACAGCAAGCTTGCTGGTAAGCTCATTACTACATGAAAATAGTTCCTCTATAGGCAAACACTACTCAGTTTGTACTTGTCAATGAAATCTACATTTAATAAAAATGAGTAATTCAATTTCTGATGCAGGAATTGTTAATGGCACAGGAAGTAGATTATGGTTGAAGGTGTGTAATTTAATGGTTCAAAGCAGTGGTATTTCTTTGATTATTCACAAGAGAATAATTTTATATATTCTTATCTCCAATTTTATAAAAAAAAAAAGGGCCATGGAGAAATGGGGACAGTTGATAGGAAAAGTGGCAAAATGCAGTCAGTATATGTGCTTACAAAAATTGGAAAATCATACAATACAGTTTATTCACGTTTGGTTTATATGCATTTGGTCTAATTCCCAGTTGGTCTACTTTCAACTTGTCTAAAAACATTGTCTAATACCAATTTGTTAATAAACATTTAAGTCTAAATACAAATTTATCTAACAACCAAAAGGTCCATATCTATTTGGTCTAATACCCATTGGACCAGATTGACATTAGACCAGATTGGGTATTAGGACCAAATCGGGTTATTAGACGATATGGATATAGACAATAGGGATTTAGACCAGATGGATATGAAACTACATGGCTATTAGACATGGTTATTAGGACCAATTGGAGTTGCAACATGGCATTAGACCAAGTGGGATTAGAGCAAATGGCAAGTCACCCTTTTGGACACCATTCAAATAACAGAATGACAAACTATTATGTGATAAACGGTAAGATCTTTTAAAAAGTTATAATCTATTTTGGAATAACACTGTCAATGTTAAGGAATGACCTAAGAGATTTAAAGTTGTTTATTTAAAGTTGTTGCTACAATCAGTACAGGACAGCAAAATGTTTGATTTGTCAATTTTTTAGTTAAAAAATGGGAATTAAATTTGGACTGTAACTCCTTAAAACTAAATTGTACAATAATAAAAATGTAAACATGTAATTATACATACACAAAGCATATACACAAATACTAACTATGATAAAGATACAAAAAATGCTAAACAGATGAGTTGCCTTTTGATGCGTTGAATGTGTTTACTGTGATGTAGCACGGACAAATTTACATCTCTGCCTAGAGTAAATAGTTCTTTTACATTATATGCGCCACCTGTTGGAACCACAAAACTGAAAATCTTGAAAATGGAAGACCACTAAATATATCCTTTTATACATACAAAAGGGTGTTCAAGTACCCTGCTAAAACCTCTTTAACAAAGTTGTTTAATCAGGGTACTTAAAAAATATTGTTGTTAAAGGTAGATGGACCAATCATGGTGACATATTTATTATAACATTTTCTTTAACACATGGAAGCATATCCTAAAACACATCCGATTATAAAATTTGATTATAAAAGCCAAATTAAGTGGTCGAGCTATGAGGCGTGCAAAAAAAATTGGGCGAGAATCAGTCGAGCCCAATATTTTAAAACTCATAGCGAGACCAATTAATATGGCGTAAATATCCAATTTATCATTATCCATGTTGAATCGATATTTTCACACACTGGATCCTCAAAACATTGATAACTGAGTGAAAACTCGGTCCAGCCGTTGGGAAAGTAGAAGCAGAGACTGTGTACTTAAATTGCCTAGAAAGACAGTGTGTGTATACACACGTGTGAGATGTGTGTTAGTGTAAAATCAAAGGAAACCATTTCCGGGCCTAAAATTTCACTGGGGGTAATGGAAAAATAAGGAACTTTCTTCTGAGACCAAATCTTAATTTTGATGGAGTAAAGTGGGGGGGGGGGGGGGGGGAGTGATCTGTGGAGTGGGTCACCCACTTTTAATGTTTTTTAACAGAATTTGTAAGTGAATAGTGTGGGGCAGTTAATAGTGGAGCGGTTTGACTGCAAAATTGTCCGACAACCCTTCTCCTCGGTACAAAAAACCGCAACCACTTCTATTCGAAAGGATAGTAATAAATAATTTTTAAAAAAAATGATGGTTGTTGTCAAAAAACTTGGTGGCCAGGGGTGTTTTTTTTGGTCAAAAAGCCGTTTTGAGGCTAAAAACTTAAGACTATCAAGATTTATTAATTTTTTCGCAAACAAAATTTTAATCATCATGGCAATACTATCACTCTGACATTTAATTATAGTTTCTGGCTTTTATACAATATATAAAGGGTCTTGAATTAGCCCCAAACAAAATGCAACTTTTTTCAAGAAACATCCTTTTTATCACTTCACCACAACGAGTATTACCTGAACACTTTATGCAACGTAAAAACCTATATCAAGTAACAAAAAGGTACCATAAAATAAGATTGTAATTATTTACCTTTAAAAAATAAAAAAAAATAATAATGTAGCTTAACTATGAGCCCAAATTTCATTTTTCGGCATAGAAATATCCCCATGCCACCTAATATTTCAACAACAACCATCATTTTCTAATCTATATATTTATCTTCAAATAAAGGTGGTGGTTGTGTTGTTACGGTGGGGAGGGGTACTCGAAAACAGAGCACTTTTCAAGGCTCAGCGCTGCGCTATTAGTTAACTGTAGGATATGAATGTCATATTAAATGTGGAAGACAAAAACTAGGATCCATCTTAACACCAAATTAACAAGGAACTGGAAATGGCGATATGGGAAGTCTGAGCCGAAAAACAAATCTGACCAATGCTAAAGATAATAAACATAATTTCATACAATTAACAAAAATTACTTTCTTAGTTACTATTATTGTTGGCTGGGGGTGCAGGCAAACATTATCAGTGTTTATACACTCAATGTTGTTGTCCTTACAATAACAGTACTTACTTGTGTGCAAAACTGAAAGGAAGTGAATTCACTTCTATCAGAGCTAACTGTATTGGTGAAATAACATTTCATTAGGTTTGATTAAATTATACAGATCCCAACAACGCAAGTCTTGTTATTGTTGGGTTGTAAATTTTTTGCTTGTTCATAGCAGAGGGAGAAATTCTAATTGTTCTTCAAAGAAATTAAATGACGGGTACTGCCCACTTAATTACTCAGGCTGTCTCAAGGAATTCTCAGAAGTTGAAATCTTGATGTACATTAGTTTTTGTGAGATAAGCAAAGGAGTCAGTCTTAAAAATAGGCCAAGAAAATATTTGTTGTTTTCTGGGACGGGAAACCAAGATTGTTTGGCTTATATAAGGGAGCTTATGTGGCGATTACCTATGTTGTTTTTAATTTGGTTGTTGATGGTTAGGCCATAATTGGTCTAAATTGACAATTTTAGATTTAGTATTGTACACTTGTACTATACATTTGGCTAAATCAGTGTGCATCTGCCAATGTTGGGTATGTTTGTTGCGGGTTCAGCAGGTGTTTGAGGGAGTGATTTATACATCGATATTATGAAACAAGAATACTGATATTTTTAGCACTTTCTTACCAATTAAATCAAAAATGGTGATAAGGGAACAATTTGATTTTTTCCCTAACGTCTGAATTTCAAATGCCATTGCAACACTATGATTAGCAAGTATCTAGAGGAAATATTTGTGTTGCATGTTTATTTTGCGATCTGTAAATGATCATAATCATCAATTTGTACAGCTCAAAAAATATCGATTGCAAACGATTTCAAGTTACGTGTTACAACTACGACATCTGAACAGCTCAAAATAAACTGATGGATAAGATTCAAGCCTCCATGTTACAAGTGTATTGTAGTATGAAAAATCATCAAAAAGAACAAATTAACTCTACAAAATATCCTTCCGTGAAGCAAGCTAGCTACCTGCGGAGATAATGACTTTGTAATTACTTTCACATCGCAGGCCGTAAATCGTTCTGCTCCTGTAATACTAGCGACTAAGAAAGCCGATAATATATGATGAGCTATCGGAACTCGTATTAGTTTGCACCTGTTATTTGCGTTATTACCAGACTGGTGTTGCAGACACTGAGCGACTTAATGAAGATATAGTGATCGCTCGTTTTATCACCATCACCGTAAGTGTTCTCCCCATTTTCGGTTTTTGGAGTTGCACTTGAAACTCTAATCAATTCACGGCCACGTTACAACAAGGTAACATCTTGTCAAAATGCTCAAAAATATCAGTCTTGTCAGAATTGGCATTTCATTTCCAAATAAATTTGAAATCAGCATGGTGATTAGGAAGGCTTTGTTCTTTTCTCAGGGAATCAAATAAAAAAATGAAATGTAGTATAAAGCTCTTAGTTTCGTATTTCAGCAAGTGTTACTAATTGTGAAAAGAAACAAACAAATAATGGTTTAATTTCATTAGTATTTAATTAGGACGAATATCCACATTCTATGTAGCCATAGATGGGTACATGAAAATAGACAATTAGAACTCCATATAAAGATTCTATGGAATTATGTCATCAGAAAATGTTATTTCGCCTTGGAAACTGCCAAACAAAATGAGCCGACTATGGAAGTTCGCACCGTATCCGTCCTGTATTGCACCAAATCACTGGACCTCGCGGCACGGCCTGAAACTCATCTTGCAATCATACTACAATGTTGACACTAACCCTCCCATAGCAAACATTCTATGTAGCAACTCACGTAACCACATTGCACAAATTGTGTGCATGATGTAGCAAACATGCCTCTTCATGACTCCTTGCTGCATTTCATATACCTGTAGCCAAAATAAATGTTAGAAATCTTCCCAATATGAGTTGTCTCTCACCATAGAGTATTCATGAATACAAAGTGGTTAGGTTTTCAACTATCATATTCTCCTTATGTGGGAATATGGACATGCATCTGCACATTTAATTGTATCAATTGCAGTATCGTAATAACAAAATGAGTGCACAGACACACCTATCTTACGATTTTTTCCGTAATTCAAAAGAAATGCATTCATTTGTAGTTGCAAGCCATAAAGTTTTTAAAATTACAAAATAATAAATCATGACACATATCATAACCAAATAACATACCCAAAAGGACATTGTCATAATCACTGGATAGTTTCCCTTCAAAATATTCCTCCTGTGAAAAAATGTCTGCAACTAACAGTATTGTTCTCCAATATATTCACATACACTCCAATGTGATCTTAAAAATGAACTTCATACTTATTGGCTTCACCTATTTCTTAGGCTCTGTAGTCAAGTACTCAGAGCTCAAAATTGTTTCAAATCTTATTAAAAAAATGAAAATTATGCATTTTCAAGACTACATTCTTAATTGGCATGAAAAACGCATTCAAATGAGTCCAAACAAGCCTAGTCTTAGGTCGGTGGTTTTTAAGATGGCTTCCCAAATAACCTGTGGTCGTTTGGGAAGCCATCTCAAAATCCACTGATTTAGGTGTTATAACCTATACAAAATCTACCAGGGTTTAAAGGGTTAAAGGTGCAACGAGAGATTTCACATATCTGGTGTCCCTAAAAAAAATCAAAAGTACTGATTTTTGCTCTGATGTAAAGCTTTCCATCAAAAATGTCCGCATCTGAAAGGATTAAGCTGAGAAATGTTTCTTTGGGACAAAAATTATGAAATTTCTAATTTTGTGTAGGAGCAAATATGAAATTCAGCCTATGTTTTATATTGAAATATAAGCAAATCAGAATCACCTTTTTTCTCTTTCAAGGCATTTCTGTAGCCAAATACAAGGTAAGAAATCTATTGGGTGTCTAGTCTATATGAAATTACTATTCTGACACAATATTTGGGTGCCTCAAAAATCTCTCATTGCATCTTTAAGTTTAAAATTATGATAATGTTAAAAAAATATTACTATATTTTCCAGACTATAACAAAATGCAGAAGTAGATTCTAACATAGAAACCAATTCACTCATTCCCACTTTATGCATTGATTTCACCATTAACCTTTTCTTGCAGGAATGTATTATGTGGTGCTGGTGCACTGGGGAAAGATCCCGATACTGATTACTACAATGAATTCCCAGTTGCTCTGGGATTCATCTCAATAGCAGGATGCTTGCAAGTAACACTGAATGATGTCAAGCAGGGCCAAGCTGAGATACCTCCATGTATTATTTTATTATACACTAATATTTCAAGTTATTCTTGGAACACACAATCAAGATTGATGATTTACTGCAATATGGCGAGTTTCATTTCAATTTTGATTCAATTATTTTTTAAATAATATAGTTTATTAAAGGCAATTTTGTTCCTGATTTATAAGGTGGGTGGG
The DNA here is from genome assembly GCA_023653785.1 of Ophioderma brevispina. Classification (NCBI taxonomy): domain Eukaryota; kingdom Metazoa; phylum Echinodermata; class Ophiuroidea; order Amphilepidida; family Ophiodermatidae; genus Ophioderma; species Ophioderma brevispina. The sequence continues at coordinate 11,033 of JAMKCH010005722.1, forward strand.
CAGAGAAGGCATTAATTGGAGTGTCTATTTCAACTTCTACAGCTACAACCCAGAGGGTATTCTGAACCAATCCCATAATGCATTGCAATGTGTCTACACTGTACTGTACTAAACTCATGTCATAAATTTTAGGGATAAAAAGTGGTCACAAAGTTAAAGACCCAATATTTCATGATCATATACTAGTGCTTAAATGAGTGTAAAGTCGGGTTTTTTATATATTAAGAATGGGATTTTTGTGAGATCACATGACCTTAATTGAGTAAATTTCCCAAAACTGGTGCATTGTGGGATAGACTCAATACACCCTCTGGGTCCAACCAAAAAGAATTAGCTCCATGCATGATGTTAAATCAGCTTTTTTAATCAAACAAAAAATTGATTGATTTCAATTTAAACCACGAATGAAGAACATTTTTTTTTTGGTCATTTGCAAAAAGAAAAAGAAAACTCTGTCAACTGATCCTCCTTGAAAAGTTCATCTGCCCATAGAACAAGTTTTGTTTTTCATGCCCGTGGAAAATATTTTTGCAGAAATACTTTTTTCATACACTTCATGCAACCCTTCTTGAATAGAAGATTGTCTTTGAAAATGTCTCTATAATGTCAAACCTGAATTTGTAATCTACCTCATACACAGGCCAGTTTTTAGTAGCTCTGTGCATCAAAGAGAATCTATAGAGGATCTTTGTCCTATTCTGTGCAAAGCAAAAATGCTTAAAGAAATTGCCAATGTGGTTGGAGGGTTATAACACCCTTGATATACCACCCATGTTTACAACACTTCATCAATACTTAATTTTCTGATATACTTCACTATACAATACAATTAATGTGGAAATTGAGATGGGACAACGGTTCAGCAGACATCGCGTTTTTTAATTTCACATTAGAAATGTCCTATTATGTTTCGGATAATTTCGCAATATTATTGCTTGAATGGTGTCCATTTGCGATTTGCTTCTTAACTTATACATTATAAAGTTTCTTTGTTTTACTATATAGTATATTTTAATTATTCTCTATACAAAAACCAAGATAATTCTGGTTGTAAATTTGAGGTACTTCTTTTGCCTACTATATTGGTGGGAAAAGGAAAAAAAAGAATACTTGCATTGATAACCAAATTCCACTCATGTTCTTCATCATATACTTCTACTGTGGTGAAATTATTCTGTTATAATCAGGCTTGAAATACCCAGACTTCTAGGGCTTTTATCTGGGTCTGTGAACTTCAATAGATCAACCCTTCATGAGTTTAAACCTTTTTATCTCTGATTGGCTTCATTACATGAAAATATAGCCCTCTAGTAACCAATCGAATAGACCTAAATATCTGTCTGCACTTCAGTTTTCTTACCATGCCTCTGATTGGTTTATCACAGCATATTGTCCTAATAATGACCAATCAAATCACCATTAATTCTCAGGCGTTAATGAACCACTTCGCTGATGTAAGTGGCCCCGTTTTAAAGATTGGTTACGGGTTCAGCTGGCTCCTGCACCTGTTCCGAATTATTATGTGATCAGTTGCTCGTACCAGAAGTTAGCGCGAGCCGTTGACCTGGCAACGGCCTTCTAACCATGCTCTTCACTCATCGCTTGGAGCAGCTCAAATTGAAAAAGCTCGGCACACCCAGAAGGATTATTGTGGGTGCTCTGGCCCACCTTATTTCACGTCCTGCTTTTTTAATAATACAACCCATTTTTGCCCTCTTCACCCCCCGTCCATGCTTAATTTACCATTTACAACTGATTTTTTTTCTTCACGCTACAACTAACCTTTATTTATCATTTTGCAAGTTATTTCAAGCTTTACTATTTTTTCACCCCTTGGGGTTTTAAGCATCGATCTACCTGTACTTTTCCCCCTCCTTCCACGACATTTTTGTACAAACATTGATATAAAATACACTGAACATTGGCACAAACATGTATTCGTCTAAAAAAAAAGAGACAAGTAATATTCACAAATTGCACATTATTACAGATACCAGTGCTAGGTAACGTGAAACGTAAAATTATGTAGTAAAATGCTGCAGTGATAAATTTTGGTTACCTCTTAGGTGTGAGGGAACAGAAAATTTTTTTTCCCGGTGTTAGGCTTTAGTACCCTGCCACTGTTTTTTCATGCATGTAATATACCTCTTTCTATAATGACTTACAAATACCATAATTTCTAAGTCCGAGGAAGTTCAGTGGTTGTATTTTAACTCCTGGATGGATGTCTAGACAGCACTTTTCGTTTTTGTCAACCTTTCCTGTATAGATGGAAATACCCCCAGGGAAGTTTAATCTTGAAATGTTTTCTTTGAATCATAAAGTGGTTTTCATCTTCTGAATATTTCCATTGCATGCCATAGGCACTTGACGTGTTGAGGTTTCTCTGTCCTGTAGAATTTGCCACATAAGATTACTGTGTCCACATACTATCTGAAATGGTCAAATGAAATTATGTAGTTTAATGTAACACCATTTCCATTTTTTTGTCCTTTGCTTATTAAGGTTAAGATTCAAGAGAAACTTAAAATTGGAATCAGCCAAGGCAAACTTCATTGGACAAAACACTTATGTGGAAACGTTTATTTTATTAGCGTAAGTGTATTCCAGTAGAATGCCTCTATTCAATATGATGGATCTCCATTCCAAATGAATAAGTCTCCATTCTAATGTCTACTCAAATGGAATGTCTCCCTCTCAACAATATGTCTTTATTCCAATGTCTCTATAAAAAAGTAAGTCTCTATTCCAAAATAATTTGTGCACAAGTCTTGGAATGGAATATGTTTATTCCAGAAAGGATGGATATATTCTGTACCAAAATGATGGATTGAGCAAAAGTCTGTGGATCTTGGAGTAAAATATATCCATTCCATTAAGATGTCTTATTCTAATAGAATAGGTTTTATTCCAATAGAATAAACTGCTATTTTAAATTGTGTAAAGGTTTGTTAATCTCAGAGTGAGTATGACAACTCATGAATTATATTGAATAAAATTGAAATAAGATATTTGAATCAGTCTTATTTTTGGCTAACAACTTGAAACTCCCTCTGGAATTCCAAATGCCTTACAGTTTTAAGAATAGTAAAAAGACACAATGTATTAGCTACATTGAAAACTCATAACAATGATGACCACTATTCCAATCTCTAGTCATGTTTTGCATTGCCCCCAAGACCCATGTCCAACTGAGGAAATCATTAACAAGGCTGTCAGGACATGCTCTAACCTGTGTATCTGTATGTGAACTCGACTAAATCACCAACGGACCTCAAATAATTGGATCTGGGAAATCATATCGTGTGACAAGCAGCGCATGAGAATCTTCTTAGCTGAAAACATCCCCATACAAATCCCTCGGCTACGGAATTTAACTCTCAACACGCTACGTAGCCCACACGCATCACTACGCCAAATTTTGAACATTAAAAAACCTAGTATTTTGTAATCGTAAAACTTCATGATTCAGTAAATATCCTTAATAAGCTCATTTCCAAAATGTTGTTGGGTTAGTATGTTGTTTGATTCTGATGTTGTGTTACTGTGTTAAGTGAAAAACCAATTCCAAAAGCATGCTTTTTTTTGGGGTCCAATTGTTATACCTGTAGAAAATAATTTCACCATGCTAATTTCCTTGCCAGTATTATAAGAATTACTTGGTTTACCATTGCATATTTACTGCAATTTAAGAGGCAGACTCAAAATATATATTTTTTTTGTGCAGTAATTAAAAATAGTCACCTAAAACTGCTTCAAAAGTTTGAGATGAATTGGGTTTCTTGTTTTGATGTAGTAAACCTTTATGTGTAGTATAACAGTACCATAGGATAGGATACTGTAAAATAAAAATTCCAGATCTGGCATTTTATTAAAATATTGTGATTTTCTATATAAAGAATATGGATTTTTCTACTAAGCTATTTCACATACTGATTAGTATGTGGACAAGCATTATGTTCATGCCAAAAACACCACCATTGTTAGAAAATTGAGGGCTGTATCCTCGGAAAATCTCGAAGTCAGCCTTTGAAGATCAAAAATTAATTATTAGAAGTTAGCAATTTAAAATGCTCCATTTGACTTTAAAAATATCTGAAATACTTTACTGGGTTCTAAAACTATACAGTTTGACATGCTTGCCATTTATACTGGTTAGGATAGAGAGCAAAATGTATAATATCAATGCACTTTTGTTCAGGCCTAAATTTTAGGGAAAATTGACTTTTGACATCACCATGACTTACATACTGCAGGTTATGCCTCTGTACCAACAGCCATAGCATTGAGTTTCAAATTTGTAATTAAAAAGAGGTGTACACAACATCTAAAACAAGATTGCAGAAAACCCAACAAGTCTTGTATACGATACAAACAATGAATACAAGAGGGATGGACGATTTCAGGAAATTACCTACGCGAAACTTGACAATATTTTCTCATATTTGTAACCATAGTAACATTCCATCACATGCTTCTCATTCTTGCCAAAATATACATGTATTGAGTAACAAATTTAATTGAAATCTTTGGCAGTAAAGCTGGCAGATTTAATCAATTACAAAAAGCTTTTTTTTATAATATATAGTACATGCTTTAGTAAAAACATTAAAACCAAAGACTTGGGACTAGGCGTTTCATAATCAAATTGAAGTACATAAAGCAGAGGATATGATCATCAGACTTCTGAAATTATTTACATTTGTGTCTTCCAATCCTCAATCTTAGGATATAGTTTATTTCCTTACAGTTTACAAAAGGCATGGATCCCTCTTTCCATTTCAATTAAATCAAATATGGACAGAAGCTTAAATTCATCTCCAAAAATTACAATACATTTTCCTACATTCGTCATCACAGGTTCCAAATTCTGCAGTCATATCACATGAATAACATTTCACTAGCTCAAGAGGCTCTACATCATTTCCTCAAAGTAATTATTGACTAACTAACTATAAACATGCACATTAAAAAGCATATACAAAGCACTTATTTGAATTTCATTCAATTCTTTACAGTACATAACATATGAAGGTAAGTAAAAACAGTTGGGAGGTTGGAGGGGTATAACAGTTTATAGCATGTGGTTCATGCTAGGTTATGGCAAGTTTTTATAAAGCTATTACAATGCTTGAATACTGCTGTATGAATACAAATAGACCTGCTGGCTTTATTTGTAAGTAAGATGGAGGAAAAATGGATTGCAAGCAAATTGTGACTAAAACAGCAATATCAAGTTTGAAAGCTGGTGATGGAGTTCAAAAGGACAAATATGCCTAGTCTAATAGCAGTTCTTGAAATACCTTGTCAGACATAGGTGATATTGCATGTGAGGAGTTAATGAAGGACAACACCTTTTGAGGGGTTAGACGAAGGACAACACGAAAACGAGTGGAAATCCACTCTTATTGGCGTGATTTTCACTCTTTTTGAGTGGAAATTCGCTCTTTTTAAGAACAAACCACTCATTTTGGAGTGGTTTACAAGAGTTTCACTCTTTTGGGAGTGAAATTTTCACTCGTTTGCATTTAGAGAGTGCAGATCACGACTTTTTCTCAACTATGTAATATGGTCGTAAAAAGCAGCTATATCCATGTGGAAATTCTACACAAGTATCCTGCGTGCACTGACTAAATCCGTATTTGTGGAAGCAGATTAACAATCCATGTCTTGTTGATGCTGATTAACAGGTAATCCACATCTTGTAGATGGGGATATGTAGCTTGCATCTTGTGCATAATCCACACTCTGCTGATGTAGACTTCTCAATGTCGAATGCCCAATTGACACAATTTTATCGCAATTAGGGACTCTTTAACTCTTAAATTTAAAGTTTTATTTTTTTTTCCACAGGTTTAGTAAGATTAAACAAAATGTGAAATAGTTTTTGCCGGGAAATGTCATTCAACCCTTTTGCAAATAATACAATTACTATTTTTTTTTCTCTTTATACTTTATAGAGCACATTAATTTTATGCTCTAAAGATGAATACAGACCAAAAATAATAACACTCAAAAAAAAATCAGAGTACCGCAGCAGTAAGAATTAAATGGATTCAATTTTCTGCCTAAGTATATGGTACAGGCAAACATACATCATCAGGAGAGTTCATTCTAATTAGAGCTTTTTTGAACTCGGAATAAAATGACCCTTTCATTTTTTAGCCTTAAAGGAATATTTCCACCAAGACCAAACTAGCCATATGAGTTATTTTGAAAAATACAGTACTGAAAGTGTTATTTGGCATTTTGTTGGTATGCTCATTTATAATTTACAACAAATTTGTCGAGTATATAATTGTTATTTTTGCCAGTAAACAATGATGAAAATTGCTATATGCTGGCTCATGAAGTGTAAGACTCCTAAAACATCTGAATTTACCTCTACTGTTACATCATAAATTGATGATTAAAGTTTGGTCTTATATCACAAAAATGCTCCTTTAATGCAATATCTTGCCTACAACCTTGTCAGCTTATTTCCAGTAAATAACAAAACTGTACCAAATACAGCTGCAAGCCCCCACCATACGCTAACCAATTCCTGTCTAGATTGTCACAATCTGTCCGACTACATTATATACATTTATCCATAATTTACAACATTCGACTTGCTTTGATCTATTTGGCAGTGATCAGCAACACATTCTTCACACATTGACCTAGTTACCCTCGCGAAGAATTGTAAAGAATCTTCTACTTCCTTTCTCACTCCCCTTCCATTAACAAGAAGTGTTGACATTAAACCAGCACATTGTTTTTTTGTCAGTGTTTTATCTTTTGATGATAGTAATGATAAAAGAATTCTCATAATGTGGATAAGTTACAACCTTTAGATTTCAGGATTATGCGGATGCAGATGTATAAGAGACATATTGCCTAACTTTTCACATCTTGCTTCTTCCATGGAAAGTTAGGCATTGTCTCTTATGCATCTGCACCCACATAAACCTGATGTCTAAAGATTGTAATTTAAAAGATCTGTTATAAACCAGTTTAAATACAACTTTTTTTAAGTTTAAGTTCAATTTTATTCTATTCAGTTAAGGATATGGATGTATTGGACCAAACCAGAAAGACTGAGCATCAGAGGATATTGGGTTGTGAATAAATAAACATTTTGTTCAGTAATCGTAGGCATCGTGTATTAACACTCATTGGCATATCAATCTGTTTCATCCCCAGTTTGTTTTTGTTGAAGTTGCAAGTCATCTGCTTTGAGAACCAGTAAAATATAATGCGATGTCACTGCCATATTGATCTATTTCTTCCCTGGTTATGTTTATTTCTTCACAACCCGATATCCTTTGATGCTCAGTCTTTCTGGTTGGCCCAATACACCCATATCTACTAAGAACCTTAATTTTTCTCTCCAGATTCCCTCTTTAAATATCACAGGGTGTGCTATCTACTGATGATAGCAATCAGATGTTAGATCTACCAGAAAGTGTTTGTTTGGGTCAGTAAAAGCACCCAATTTGTTAAAGTTTGGGTGTTTTCAGAAATAATATGAGAAAATGCACCCTAAATCAGAATTTGGGTGCTTTTAATCACAAGAAAACAACACCCAAATCCATTTTTACGTTTACATAACAGTCTAACCCATACCTTGCTCTCTTAGTTTAACAAAATATTCCAAACTACCCAACCTAATATTTTTGGCCCTGTATGCCTGATCATATTGACTGCAAAAACAAATATTTACAAACATAAAAAATATCTAATTTTAACAGCAGGAAAAACCTCTCCATTTTGCCAATTCATAGTTCAATGACCGTCAATGTGTGCATGAATTATTCAATGTGCCCTTTATTTTCTGAGCACTATCAATCAATCATAACCCATAAAAAATGCTGAGTCAACATGTGTATGACTCTACATATGTATTATATGGGTCGTTGACCCAGGCCCACTTCAAGAAATGAGATTCCGGGAATGTTTTCGCTTATTGCTTTGGTCCAAGAACCTTCGGAATCAGCCATGACTGTAATGTTATGGTTCACAATCAGTACATTGGCGCTGGGTTGGTCACTGACCTAAGCACAATTCGAGATACGCAATTCTGCTTATTACAAATGGTCCAAGATTCATTGGAATAAACCATGACCGTAACACTATGGTTCATTAAGATTCCCTGCTACTCATCTCATGTGAATACAAGAAGCTTAGAAAGTCGTAATTCTAATAACTGCCATTTGTCAAATATTGAATGCCTAAGAGTGTGATAGTAAAAAAATATATCATGAGGTCAAATTTTGTCTTTTCAAATTTCACGAGGTGAAGTCGAGTGAAATGGAACAGTCAAAATTTGACCGAATGATATATTTTTACTTTTGCACGAATATAGGCAGTCAATATTTGTTTTATATCATGATATCACCCTGTTTCTTTTCAAGCCATGTGATAGTAAAACTATCACATGGCTCAAATCACTGCAATCATGATAAACAAATTCCTATCAAACATACTATGCCAAGCCTTTGGTCAGTGGCTCTTGAAATGGTTCTAAAAAGTCCTGAATAACCCTGACTCAAGGAAAACAAATTAAGAGTCGTCCTTAAAAATGGCAGCACACAGATGTATCACATGGTAGCTCAGGGGGTGGTGGCTGCACCTTATCTTAAGAGCTTCAAAATTCAGGGGGAAAACAGGTTTTAAGCAATAAATTGTGTTAAAATTAGGATTTTAAGAGTTAATTGTGTAATTTTTTGCCCCTTCCGAGAATAGACCATTTGCACGATCCCCGAAATGCATCTCATTCGGTGCCCATTTCTATCCGGGAACTTATACCAGCCTCAAGTCGGCTAAAAACATATGGTTAGGAGCGTAACAAAAATACCAGAAAACTTACCCTATCTGTGACGTTGCACTATAGTTGTGTAATCGTCCGTCAGGTGACAAGTAGGGCACAGTTACGATCGAAATATCACGTTTGTCGTGAATTTCAACACCAGTGCCTCGATTGCTTTTTGGTTCCATAGATATTCTTCTACATTTTGTAAGATTAACTTCACGTGAAAAGGTACTTTGTTTTGTAATTTTAGGCACTGTTCGGCGATGCGAACGAACAACAATTTTTTTTGTTAACATGACCTCTGGTACAAGTTCCCGGATGGAAATGGGCACCGAATGAGATGCATTTCGGGGATCGTGCAAATAGTCTATTTAACCCTCTCATTCACACAACGATATGTTCATTTCACAAGCAAACTTTGTTGATAGAATGGCTTATTATCTTGCTCATAAAGAGACTTACAGGGTATCATATGCTATTCCTAAGCTTGTCTTGTCTACCTGAAATTTTGTATTGCACTTACAGCCATTCTATGTGTTTACCAACTCAAACTAGTTACGACACCTGCTTATGTAGCACCAAGATGACTATAGGTATTAAGCCACAACAACCCTGGAGCTGAAAGAGAGTGTCTTTCCTGCAGATCTAGATCTTACGTGCTCTAAGTGGGTTAAAAATACATCCCAATCTGGTAGCCTGTATTTCATGTATTGAAAGGAGTCATTAGCCCAATGTACCATGTTAGCCCACTGTACTGTCTAGCTGCACAGCCATAGCGCTGTCTACTGAAGATAGAAATGTTACAAGGCTAAAAAATATTGTTTTTATTTAAATATTAAATAAATAAAACTTAAAGAGTACCATGATTTTTCTAGTACTCCTATGGAAAATACAAATATCTTTGATAAATACTGCATGAAAATAAAAGTGACAGTAAATAGATACTTCGGCAAGAATACTGTTTGTTTGTTTGTTTTTTAATTGTTGAAAATATAGTAGCAAAATGTTTGCTGTTTCCATACCATTGTCAGGAGTATGGTTATTGGTCAAGACTCCTCCAATGCTCATAATGAAAAGAAATATCATTAAATTTCTTAGGAAGTAGCAAACAATTTACTTAATTGTCATTTAACAACTATAAAGATAAACACTATCTTAATTAAATTTTGGTTAAATTATTAAATAATATGATTAAAATTTATAATATAAGGACAAGGACAAAATTAAATCTTTTACAAAAATCAAGTTTGCCATTTACTTGATATGGTAAAATTTTGGGCCAATTCTTAAAATTGGGTTAGTTATAGGATGTGGCAAAAAAAAACCAAATAAACATTTCAAACTGCAATATAGGAATGTACAATGAAAGTTTGGTCTTTTTACAAAAATTACTTGTAGAGGAATATTATACTTGTCATACTCAATTCAGTAACAACAATAATTCAATTTTGGCAAAGTTATCCTTTTACCAATAAAATTCTTTTATATAAGCTCTTTAAAAAAGCAATTCTTGAACTATTTGACAACTTTGAAGCAGATCTTCTTGTAAGACTGCAAAATTAAAATATAATTAACAGATTTAATAGATTTCATAATAATGCAAGAAAGATACAATTAGTAACAAAATGTATTTATGAAGTTATGATCAATTGAAGTGAAAAAAATTGGGTTTTTTGGTGAAAAAAAATCTAACAAGCATTCCTTGCACAATAACAATTACCTTTTCAAATTTCACTTTTTTTCTTAGCAAAAGCTGTTGACTGAAATAAAATAAATCTGGAGATATCTTCAAGTGCAACTTTTAAAAAACAATCTTAATGGCAGTACATTTGCTTGTAATTTACATATTGGTACAAAAGCCAAGTGACATATCTGGAATTAAACAAAAAAATGTTGTTTTTAAGTGGGAAAACTTACATTTCATGGATACTGAAACAGTTCTTTTTCAAGATACTATCTTGTAATACTGCAAGGTATTGGTTAAAAATATAGTGCAACTACATTTCCCATTAGAGACACAGTCAATACCACAAAACACATAGGTCAGATTTGATATTACAGGACACATAAAAAGTGCTACAAAACCTTAGGACTGTATTGATTATTGATAAATAAATATTGGGTGCAAGGTGAATGCAAGCAAGTTATAACCTGTTATGTAATGTGGGCTATTCCATTTGCAGTCTCTACACCCCCTGTGGTAGATTTAATTGGAGTCTTCCACAGAAGGGGTGTATATTTCAAATGTGTTTATCCAATGGGCTATTCCTTTTAAAGTTCATACTCTTGCTGTTGAAGACTTGATCTAATCCTTCCTACAGGGGTGGTTCAGATTTGACATGGCACAGCCCAATTGGTGGTACCATGCAAGTTCTATTTACTGCCAAAAACAGATTTTCACTGAGCGGTAATTCTTGAAAGAAAGTTCATAGCATGAAATAGAATTTCTCTTCCTGTATTGCAAGTTTTGCACACTTTTTAAATTTCTTGAAACTCGAATAGTTGCTTAGTTTCTGAAATATATTACATAAAAGGTGGGTGACCTAATTATGGGTTGATTTTTCATGTGCTTTCTACCTCGCATAAGAGCATATCTCCAAAAACATCTTTTTACAAATTTTAAAGAATTAGTGCAGTTTTTTGAATAGTACAAGCAAATGTGTGTTGGACGAAGTTGTCCATAGGGTAACCCACCTTTAATAAATATCTGTGCATCTTGAAATTTGCATTTCCATCTTGATTCTATCAATTTTCAAAAATAAAATCCTCACAAAATCAATGGCTTATTTAAAGCAAAAATAGCACATTTTTTTAGAAGAGCGCCCCCAATTTTCCAAAATATTTTGAGATTTTTACATGGTTGCATTGGTAACTGGCTAGTAAACTATACCTGTGAATGGTTAAGCTCCAAAATGTCTATGTGTCGCAAGCAAAGGAGATTTGTAGTTAGAATAATTAATATTGGAGATCTCCAATAATAATTCAACGGCTGCTGGAAATGGCCTACCAATATATTTAGCCGGGAAATAGCGCTATGTACGTGTCTATGCTCATCCATTAGTTGTTTGTTGGTTCAGGCAAGTCAAGTTAGAGGTTATTTTCTTGAGGTGGCGCTATTTCATCATGGACAGACATAAACTTAGCATTTCCAGCTCTGCCGTTAATTACAATCTGGGATCCCAATTCTAATTACAAAATCGTTTATTTTATGATAAATACGCATTTTTGAGCATTCTCGTTCACAGGTATAGTTTCCTAGACAATTACCAACATAACTGTGCAAAAATATCAAATTTTGAAAATTAGAGGTGCTCTTTAAAAAATGTGCTGTTATTGCTTTAATGTGTACACCAGGAGGAAAGGTTCACAACAAATTATAATTGGGGGGTTGGTGATTCTTGAGCTGAGCCCCATCATCTCAAAAACCCTCGAGAAATACAAGTGCTGGAGTAAGATGGCTGCAATCACGATGCACACCTCCGAGAATAATCTTACGGAATTTGCATTCCTAGGATCATTTTAATTTGGGTCTGTCCCCCTACAGGCATGTTTGAACAGGCTAGGTTTAGTTACGAGCCAGGTTGGTTGTCACATTTTATCTGTGTAATGTGATTATGCATTATTCATGGTACTTCTATAGTTGGACCGGAACTACAAAGGCAGGAATGTTTGTTCTTTGTTTTATCACATTCAAGGCTAATGCATTTGAAAGACACCCTCATGCATAATGTAAAATTTACACTGCCACTATATAGCACAACAATGCTATTCTATATTAGTTGGCACTGTTATCAGGCCTGCCCATTTCAAACCGAACATACTATAGTTGTAGACATCCACTGCTTATAACCTCCTTGCATCCACCTCACAGACCATTTATAGCACACTATATTTAAGTACTGTTACATTTTTCCCTCTTAACAACCCAGGTACATTCCTCCAGCATCTATATCTGGCCCCAGGGGGTACTCAGTACAAATGACAATATGGAGACATGCTGAAAAGTGGGGTCCCATTTTTGGCCATTTGGAATATCAATGGCCCATTTTTTATAAGTCAATTTTGGTACATGAATGGGTCCATTTTTAAAATGTTTTTGAATATTTTGGAAAGATAGCTAAATTTTACCTCAGAAGTTCAGAAATTTGCAAACAATTTCAGAAAATATAATAAAAACTTGCAAATTTATGTTAAATTTGGCTGGAAATTTGGGCTTCAGGAATGCGTAAAGATGGGTAAAATTTGTTGGAAAATTTATATAACCATGGGTCCACTTTTAGATTCTTGGAGGCATGTCCCTTCCCACAGTACCCGCCAGAATTTGGCCGTTCTCTTTAACAATACTGAATAACATCAAGGATAGTTATTACAAAAAGTACAATTGTTATGAATACCAAAGCGCTCAACAAAATGCTTTTCACAACACTCTTTAACACACTGCATTTACTCACACCGGTGTGTACCCTGTTGGGTCTATACCGTGTTCAGTATAAGTTGGAACACAATCCTATTTTTGCCATTTTCATTCATGTTTTGTCAGAATTGAGGCTACAAGTTGTGCCAAAATACACTATAGCTACTTATAGTATATTTACCCTAGGTTCCCAGCATAGGTTACATAATGACCTTGGCCTTCACTAGTGTTATCTCAATGTATTTAAAGGTCATGTTTCAACTTATAGCGAACACAATGGTCTTGTTTTTATACAGTGTTTACCACTTGAGACAATATCCAAACTACTTGTTTGAAACCTGTTCATTAAGAAAAACTTGTTTATCTTTGTAGTTTGTATAATGCAAGGTGTGTTGAATTCGGCTACTTTTGAATTTCCATTAATGACAATACTGAGTAAAGAAATATATATTCTTTTTAAAATTGTTGATCTCCGTTGGATACAACTTTAATTTCTCTGGACAGACACATTGGAAGGTACTGTACTAGCACAACACTTAATCACTTTGCTTTCATGATTGCTTGCTTCGGACATCTTTGGTAAAAGTGAACACTTTAGCTGACGAGAGCTCAAATCTTGTAGAAACGACAAACACTTTCACAGCCCATAGGAAGTTCACATACAAAATAGTAGGCCCCATGAGGATCGTCCTTCAGGCACGGCTAGTGTACGGGAAGTCGTTGTGTGGCAAGTTGTGTTGTGATGTCAAAAGCTGGTATTAGCAAATGGTTGCATAGCAACCAAACAGTAAAAAATGGTCACATTGAAATTCTAACCTTTGACCTGAGGTCAGATGGTTGAATCATCAACTTGCTATTGTTATTACTGTATAAAAATTGCAAAGGTGAATTACCAACATGACCCAATTTGTCACTTCAGTTAACCTTTAACCAGTACTCGTTTTGTGGAGCAAAGGTCAAAGGTCAAAGAGTAGCCTCTAGTCCAAATGCTGCAATGAAGACATTGACGATTACAATTGAAAAGACTAGGGCACTTGCCGCATTGTTCAGTTTATCGACCCTCCGTTGCCTGTAAGGGTCGTTCAAGTTATCTCTACCAATGAGTAACAAAACCACTCCGGTTATCAGTTCTAGAGTTATAGCGATGACAAGCATGGACGTAACAAACCTATAGAACTGGTAATTTGTTCCTTGAATGATAATAGACCTGAGTTGTGATGCATTGGCCATGAGTAGCGAGACATCGAGTAAGACCTCTGCTACCGTCTTCTTGGTGGCATAGATGTTGAAGTCTATTGGAGGAGGTGGAGGATTCTGGAATAAGAAAGAAAAGAAGAAAACATGAATATAAAAAATACTAATTTTTTTTTTTTTTGTCTAGAAATTGTACAAAACCTACACTTCATAATTGTTTCAAATATTAAAACGAATATGGAATATGCAGGTATTCAGAAAGTGCTTCACACTTGAAATAAATGTTCATACAATATAGACATAACAGGCAGATGTTACTTTTGGGGGAGGGCCTCTCAAATTTGGATTTGATACTCTCTAAAAGTAAACGAGTGAAAATTTCACTCCCCTAAAGAGTGAAACTCTTGTAAGCCACTCCAAAATGAATGGTTTGTACTTAAGAAGAATGAATTTCCACTCAAAAAGAGTAAAATCACTCCCAAAAGAGTGGATTTCCACTCGTTTGATAGTTAAACGAAGGACAACACTTTTGAGGAGTGAAACGAAGGACAACACGAAAACGAGTGGAATCCCACTATTTTGAGTGATGTTCACTCTTTTTGAGTGGGAATTCACTCTTTTTAAGTACAAACCACTCATTTTGGAGTGGTTTAAAAGAGTTTCACTCTTTTGGGGAGTGAAATTTTCACTCATTTACATTTAGAGAGTAGGGACATGCCTCTGAAAATCTTGGAGTAGGACTCATATCCACACCAATTTTTACTGAAAATGGGACCCATATCTATATTTGAAATGTAAATTTGGGCCCACATTTACCACAAATTTGATAAATTTTAGCCCCACATGGAGGAAATAACCAAATTTTCCTAGACATTTGAAAAAAGTTTTAAAATGTGTCTCATCTCCATGCATGATTCACATTCATAAATGATACTGCTTGGACAAAGACAGTAAAAAATAATTGCCACAAAATATTGAATGTTTATCCATTATTTGACAAGATACTGTCATTAAATCATTCATTTTTTTTCAAACCTGTACCTCCTCTACTCATATGCACTGCCTCATATTTTTGCTTTCAATTAGAAAACTTGATTTGGGATGGCACACTAGATACAAATCTCTGAGCCTGCTGAATTTCATTCCATCATAAAACGTAATTAACCGGTAGTCAACAAACTGTCTAGACGTTAACTCCTCACTGTCATTTCACCAAATTTTCGATGAGGCGCATCAGCGTTGTGTGCCGTATGCATAAGAGATGTGGTGTCGTGTCGTCTACTACCTTTTGAAAAGGTCACCGTGGCGGATTATAACATACCTCATGTACTATACTCATGATACTTAACCCAAAATATAAGCTAGTCTAGTACACCTGTAATGTTGTTGTTGACACAAGTCGGGGTAATAAGTAAATATTTAGCCAACGGTAAGCTCCCGTGAAGTCTACAAGTTGAGAGCTAATGCGCTGAGACTGAAACGGAATGCTTAAATTGGCATGTGATGTAGCGTTTGTATAGAGCGTGTGGGTGGGATGCCGTGGGAATTGAAGTAGAAAATAACAGGTAATGTTCTAAAAATAAGTTTAAGGTATTTCGTAAATCTGCTGATGATGCCAACTTATCATGTGATAGACAATTAGCAGGGCATTACATAACTAACAAGAGTGCGTGAGCAAGGGTTCTTTAAACATTACAATTGTAATAACTTACTATCTGATAAGCAAATTGGCAATAATGAGGATGGGGCAAGGGGTGCAGGCTACCTTCCTTCCTCAGGCCAAAAATTTTCAAATTTTAGATGAAATAATAAGGACCACGCATTGCAAAAACATATCCACTCATTGTTATGGAATCACCAGATCATGTTTATCAGCCCACACAATAGACAATTAAGTTACTAAAGATTCATTTATTACAATATCCAAGTGACTCACAATATCACCGAATATAAAAAAAAAAAAAAAAAAAATTCACCAAATTTTCGATGAGGCGCATCAGCGCTGTGTGCCATATGCATAAGAGATGTGGTGTCGTGTCGTCTACTACCTTTTGAAAAGGTCACCGTGGCGGATTATAACATACCTCATGTACTATACTCATGATACTTAACCCAAAATATAAGCTAGTCTAGTACACCTGTAATGTTGTTGTTGACACAAGTCGGGGTAATAAGTAAATATTTAGCCAACGGTAAGCTCCCGTGAAGTCTACAAGTTGAGAGCTAATTCGCTGAGACTGGAACGGAATGCTTAAATTGGCGTGTGATGTAGCGTTTGTATAGAGTGTGTGGGTGGGATGCCGTGGGAATTGAAGTAGAAAATAACAGGTAATGTTCTAAAAATAAGTTTAAGGTATTTTGTAAATCTGCTGATGATGCCAACTTATCATGTGATAGTCAATTAGCAGGCCATTACATAACCAACAAGGCGAACTCGGTTTTACGTGATGTGTAAATATGTCCCCGCCGAATGTAAAAACAGATCTACTCATTGTTATGCAACCACCAGATCATGTTTATCAGCCCACACAATAGACAATTAAGTTACTAAAGATTCATTTATTACAATATCCAAGTGACTCACAATATCACCGAATATTCTTGACCTGTTTGATATCCATACTTAACCTCACAGTGATCCTATTATTTTTATTTTTGTTATAAGGCCAAATTACAAAAAGCCAACCACCTTTGTAATTTTTCCCCATCATTCCTCCCATTGAAGCAGGCGAGAGAACACCTTTATGCATGTTCGAGTGTTTTCCTAAAATATGCAGACAAACAAACTTGATCCTATAGCAAATTGAAAGCCAGGAAGCTCAAAGTCAAAAATAACATGGATAAAACGGATATTGAGAGGCATTCTGCTTTATACAGGGTGTACACACATATACTATAATTACCTAGTATTGCAAGCAGGCAATACTGCTCACAAGGCAGCATTAAAGGCCGACTCAGATTTCCAGATGAGGGCGCCTCAATTTTCAAAGAAATTCGTGTTTTTTGCATATACATAATGCTGTCCATGTACTAGTCACTGTGTGAAATAGCTAAGCTCAAATCAAAGTCCTTCATATAAAAAATCACAACTTTGTTATAAAATTCCGGATCCGGATTTTTTGTTATACACTGTATCCTACTGGCACGTATCTGTTTCATAAAATGTGTACTGGCATCATAAACAAAATCATCGATTCTCTGCTCAAATTCGACATTGGGATACCTTTTTATGTTTACTATCTCTAGTTCTAGTTGACTATTTTTAATTATGACACCAACAAATTATATTTCGATATCTCTGAGTCAGCCTTTAAGTATGACAGATTTCCTGACACCATAGAATCAGGATACCAGGTATATTTGTCATTTAAAAGAAACAAGTTAATACTTTGGACAGGTAGTGACCAGAGGGTGTATTGATCAATCCCACAATCCACCAGTTTGGGGAAATTTCACCTCAATGTGGTCATGTGATGTCACAAAAATCCTATTCTAAGCTGACTTTATGCTCATTTTAGCCCCCATAGCGTCCAGTGGATTGAGACTTGGAGCCCAACCCACCTGCCAAAGGTTGTTGGTTCAAGTCCCGCTGGAGCTGTGGCCAAGGTATTGTGCCCTTGGGTAAGGCACTTTACCTCAATTACCTCTATCCACCCAGGTGTATGAGTACCAGGCATTATGCAGTGCTGGGAAGGTAACAGACTTGTGTGGGAGGAGTGCTGAATCAGCCACAGCAAAATTATATGGAGGAGTCTGGCCCAAACGCCAAGGAAAGAGAGATGAGCACTCTGCACACGAGCTTGCTCAGCACGACACTTACATTTTTCATCACTACTGGTATATGTAGAGTTCAGTAGAGGTAGACACCATAGGTATAGGTAATATCATACAGATGGCTTTATTGGGTTATTCACCAACCCTCTGATATCCATCATTGCAAAATAATCCTTCACCATGTACATTGCATTAACTGTATTGTACCTTTCTGAATCAATAAGGGATCATGCTCGGTGTCATCCGAACATTCTGTGAATTATTCAAGGTATGCCATTCGTAACAGTTTGCTCTGAAAAAAGTGGGAATTTTGCATGGCATGTTTTGTTATTGTGCTTTTCCATGAAAGCTCTATCCCAGTCATCTTGCCTGCAGTGTTGCCAATAGAAATTTCACCAAGGCACAGCAAACTGTTCAGAAGTAGCCCAAAATGCCCAAATTCAACAAGTTTGGGTGTTTTTTGCCCCAGCATAATGTACAAAATTCACCCAATTGTGTAACCATCAGAATTCCTTTTGAATTGCTTAAAAAGGGAATTAGCCAAAATAAACAGTAAAGGCTGTTGCACTATGACAATAGCAAAATGAGCCCAAATGTAGGAAATAGTGGAGGGGCCTATTGTGGAAGGGGGCCTATAAATTATGCATATTATTGTCTCTGATTAGCTTATTTGGCATCATCAAGAAGAACAAAGCTCAAGCAGCACCAAATAAAATCATAATCACTATTCCTTGTGAAAATTTGCCACATTTTGGTACCAAGGTCAATATACTTTGGACGATGTATGACCACTTTTGACCTTTGACCTCATGTCAAGGTCACTAAAGGTCAATGGAAAATGGCAACATCATTTTTCTGAATAGTCGACCCCTTAGAATACATTGTAGTGGTTCCAACAATTACATGAAGCTTCATTCATAAAATCAGTCTCTGGAAAACATAGGCCCCTCCACTAAAAGGTGTACATGGCAGAACATAATTTTGGGAGCTAAAAAAACATGTTCAAGGTAGCCCAATTTACAGTTATCATGAAATTGGCAACACTGCTTGACAGTTTATCACCTATTCATCCTCATGCATGCAAAAACAACCTGTTTTGGCATTTTGTATGAAGCCTGCATCTCTTCTTCACATATACTTGACGTGCGTGACCTTCCCTTTACTTATAGCGGGAGACAAGCATACTAATCATGTACTTGGACATGCTGTGTGCACATGTCCTTGGAACTCTCACTTTTTTGCATTCATAAATTTCTCTGCTGTTTAACGATATTATATTACAAGACCCAAGTAGTCGTTTGCCACCTGAAATCTTTACTTCACATGATGCCCGCACATACGTACTAAAGAAATGTCTTGTTTATTTTAAGTACAGGACAAATATAAAGTCACTACTGAAATCAGGCCCTTAGCCAGGATTTAAAAATTGGTGCAGATTTTTCAAGATTTTTTAGGGGAGGGGTGGATTATTGAAAATGGGGGAAGATTTTTTACCCTTCAGATCACCAAAACCAAGAGACAAACAATGATGACTCTAGGGTAGGAATGTAACCAAAT
The DNA here is from genome assembly GCA_023653785.1 of Ophioderma brevispina. Classification (NCBI taxonomy): domain Eukaryota; kingdom Metazoa; phylum Echinodermata; class Ophiuroidea; order Amphilepidida; family Ophiodermatidae; genus Ophioderma; species Ophioderma brevispina. The sequence goes on from JAMKCH010005722.1 coordinate 30,766, forward strand.
GCCACTGTGTTGGGAGCTAGTTTTTGACCCCTATATGGAGTAATTTTAGACATATTACTCGTCATTTTTGGAGGTAAAATTTTGTTGTTTTTTGTTTTTTTTTAGGGGGGAGGGGCCCCACCCTGTTCCTCATGTTAAGGGACCTGACAGAAAAAATGGTCAAAGAATTGTATTCCTACAAAGTCGTGTCCGATAGTCCTTTTCAAATAAACATCAGCCAATGATTTTTTTCAATTATATTTCCAAATCCTGAAGTGCTTACAAAGGGTGGACACACATTTACTACATTATTCTAGCCTAACTGATAACAATGTAGTTTCATGAAAATAAATCACAAAAATACAGAGAACCCGTAAACTACACATGTAAACATTAATTGTTGAATGTTAGTGTGTAAGGGTTAGGTTGTGTCAGGAAGAGGAGAGACGATATCCCTATACAATACATTTCACATCCTCATTATCATTCGCTATCTCACAATGTTATAGGCCCGAACAAACAACTGTATGTTATAAATACCTCAATTTATTGCATATTTTCACTATTGTACAGTTTGTTTGAAATCACCTTAAGACCTGTGGCCTATAACATGGTTATTGGTCCATATTCATAACATACAACAAGAATCCCACTGCATTTTGGAAATACATTTCCTAGAGGATATCCAGTGAACCGTAAACAAAATTAAGTGCTAGGATGCAAGAAATTTGTTGGTATCTACATTAACCCTATCATGACCAAAATTCACTGAGCTGAGACTAGAAAATGCAGTAAGTCAAAAAATGTGATGACTTCATCATACGAACACACATATGGGCGTGAAATCACTGACAGATCCGGTGACACCCTCGTGGCTTGCCATCCCTGCTCATGCAGACTGGGTGCGGCCGGGGCCCCCTGGTTCTAATCCCACCCAAGATGTGAAAACTTCTTTAGCTTCTATCCCTTCACCCCTTCCCTTCCTCTTCCTTCTCGGGAGGTGATAGGGTTAATACAAGAATTCTAAAGAAAAATGTGTGTGTTTTATATTCACATTTTATGTTCACTAATGAAATTCACAAAAATAACTTATGAAATTACGACATGTAACTTGATCGATTTCGCAAGGTGTAGCAGTTAATGTTGAATTGGATAACTATATTAGTCCATCACAGCACTGTTCGATATCAATTTCTAATGTTACACAGGATAATTTTAAGGACAAATTTGCTTATGGCATTGATTACATTGAGAGCTGTCTGTAAGGTACAGGTATTGATTGTTTTGTTGTTGATAGATTAAATATGTTTTCCCTTCTGCGATGTCATTGTGTTACACTGTCTCAACACCATTCTGTGTTGATTCGTAATGTTATAAAGTGTGCTTATTTTACAACAAATGATAATAATCCATGAATTGATTGATGACTCTGGAGGTGTGAGAATAATAAGGCTTTTCACACTGGGCCGGTGATCGATCGACATTTGCGATCGATCGCGATGTGTAGACTTCAAACCAGCCACCAAATTCATTATAATACTTCACAAACTCTGACACACATATCACTCTTGTGCTTCCTCAAATAACAGCACACATTCGTCCAATAAATGCACTTACGTAAGAGTCTATCCGCCATGTTGAATTTCCTTACTCAGTCCGTTCAATTTCATGAACGGAAAACTCACAATTTCTGTGCGGAAACAAACCAAGGTGACAAGTCATATCATTTAAAAGATGGCCATGTACCTCAGCATTTAAAAAGTCAACTACAACCACTGCCTCAAATGCCTCAAAAAGAAGTATTTCGGGAGAACAGCAGCTCATTAAATCCTTTCTTTGGAAAACTTTTACATCGTAACTAAGGCGCCATTGCGCATGCGCGTCTAGTATTCAGAAAACGGCTGCACTGGTCTTCGAAAACGGCGATCGATCGCAAAAGTCGATCGATCGTCGGCTCAGTGTGAAAAGCCTTAATGTGCAACATTTTGAATTGATATTGAACAGAACTGTGATGTAGCAATATAGTTCAGAATTAATTATAAACAGATGCAAATAGGATTTAAAGATCCATGGCCCGATTGCTAATAGCCTTGTCCCTAGAACTCCAGATTTTACTGAAAGTGGTCAAAATTTTGGTATCTGAAGAAAGCTACTATTTTTCTCATTTACCCTGTGAAATCTTAGGGCTAAAGAATGTTTGGCTTGGATGTTATGAACAAAAATGTGCCCCATTTTGGTCGACCAATATTAATTTTACAAAGTACTATATGGGGATTACAAAATCACATTTTTAGCTCTCACAAGGCTTGTAGTGTTTGTTTTTTTATTCAAAATCAATCCATTGTTACCAAAAAAAAAGCTGATTTTAATTAGCTATATGGGGATATATGCATGCATTTAACAATTTTGTTAAATAAAAAAAATGCAAATTCTGGGTTGGTTGGGCCCATAGAAGAGTTTTTCTATGTGCCAAATAAACCCACAAAAAATAAGCTTTGATCTGGTAAACTTTGCTCATTCCCATAGGATCTACATAGCCTGCCCAAATTTTGCTCACAACTCAAGATGGCAATCCTAACTTGATTAAAATTATGCTTGGACCTAATTAAACACACTAGAAAAAGGTCAGCATTGATATGAAAAATACAAAGAGACCAACGCATAAGTAAAGGCCGGAATCAGAGAGTTCCTGAGGAGGGGCCTCAATTCCAAAAAAATCGTTTTTTGTTTTTTGTTTTTTTGCATGTACATATGCGGGTCCATTATACTAATCACTGTGGAAATGCTAAGCTTAAATCGAATTCCTTCATATAGAAAATCACAAAACTTTGTTACTAAAATTCGGGATCCAGATAATTTTTTGTTATTACCACAGTATCCTAGGGACGTAATACTAACAAATGTTTACTGCATCAAAACGAAAAATCCGATTCATCTCACAATTTGGAAATGGGGAATTGTGCATTTTAGGTTACTATCTTTAGTTCTAGTTGACTATTTTTCATGATTACACAAAATAATCATATTTCGAAATCTCTGAGTCAGACTTTAAAGTCACCCAATCTGATGAGCTGTCACATCACATCAATTTAACTCCATATAATTTTCCCATCATAACTGATTAACAACCTCTAACCAATGTCAATTGCGCATTTGAATGCGATAACAAATGTTCCCTCTTTCTCCTCCACTTTATTCAAGAGGTGTAATAAGTCTGTGATAAATCATGTTGTCTAAGCTGGGGATCTTTCCGATATTTGTTTGAATTGGAAGGAGAATGAAGGCAGAGGCACTCAGGCATAAGAGGAATACCCGTTTCCTTCCGCTATACCTCGCAGCATTACCCTCGCACCTCGGAGTCATCGATCAATTTCATGGTTTGTTTGTTGTAAAATTAACACACTTTATAACATTATGCATCAACACAGAATGATGTTGAGACAGAGTAGCCCATTGCAGAGGGAGTAAAAACACGTTGCCTCCATCCCGAACAGTGATACCTTATACATCACCTATACAGATACCTTTAAACATGATAAATGCCAGAAGCAAATTTGTTCTTAAACTCATATTTGCATCTGTTCTCAATTACATGCTTTCACTTGGAATATTCTGTGCATAGACACATTTTCAACAAAATATGAAATTTCTTCAATATTCTTTCAAATGATATTCTAGGACATTGGAAGAATACAGGTATATTTATACACAAAAATATCATACCATAAAATGTGGAGCCTGAATAATTAAGACGCTAAAGATATCCAGTGATTTTTGAACCAATTTGTGGGTCTGCCATAACTTAATCACAGACTCGTACTCATTGACAATAAAGCTGCAAAGATCACAGAGCAGTCAAACAGGGTGGATGCTGGCAGAATCAACTCCAACATGTTTTCTTGTGTTTAACACCATGATCCACTGTTTACTGAATAAAGCCACTCTGGAGTGGTTTTCTTATAAAATCAATCTGTTTACCCATAACACTGATATGGGCTTATCATTTTAGGTGAGGATCAATTGTATATATATAAGCTTTACAGCCATACCAAAATGTCAATTTTTAAAATCTTGAGGGCACACTATTTTCCAAATGTGACTGTGTCTCTTTACAGAAATAATGTATAAATTATATAGAAATATGACAAACCAAAATAGTTTGATTTTTTCTCAAAATGATCATGTCTAAAAAAAGGTCAACAATTTCACTTTAAGACCAAATCGTCAAGAAAATGTACAAAAACCCACAAAAAAATGGACTTTTACAGAATAGCTGGACTAAGGTTGGGAATCCCTAATTTCCAATTTTAATTTCAAATATTAGGCAAACCAATTTGAATACTGCATCACGTACATATATCAATCACTCAACTATACCACAACACAGTAGCATCAAATTAATAACGATGCATGCTAGGTGCAAGGGATTTCTGCAGTTTGAAAAGTAGGTGTGATTTATCCTGGGGAAATAATAGCGACGAATTAGAAATAAGCGAAATCATAGGTCAATCCACACGTGTGCGATGTTCACACATAAATGTAATTTCTAATTCATGCTGACCACAGCTACTTAGAGTTATGATGGCTTATTATATTAGACAGAAATAATCAAATAAGCGAAAATAAGCATGTTTGTGTTGATTGGAAATAAATTACCGGGACAGCTGTAAACTGAGCATCAATAGATACATCATTTTAATGTTACCGTAACAAACACACGAACACACTAACCAACAGAGTTTCTGGGCGATTTGTAGGAGCTTGCTTCACAAAAAGATTAACCAAAACTTTAGCATGCACACATACACACATACATACACAGAGATGGACATACAGACTTTGGATTAGTATGCACCCCCTGCAATTCTTGCAGGCGACACAAAAATGCACTCAATGACTGCTTTTGGCTTTTAAGAACAAGTGCTTTTAGCTTTTGAGATCCTCAAATCTACTTAAGGCCCACTGGCTTGCTATTGTTACTTTTAACACCAATGCAAATTCACCGAGGCCGAGCTGGCTTCATGGCGGCAAAAGATTAAAATAAACTTCTATGAATAAAAAGGAAATGTCAAGGCTCTTACCACCTCAAATAGCTTTTTTAGGCATAATGTGGAAATAATTAACCATGTCTAGACATTTTAACAATATTCAAGACAAATTCAATGAAATTATCATTTGCGAGTGTTCTGCATTACTGTAATGTCCCCATGGTGATGTGTTCATAGTAATCATCCTATCTACAGTAGATAGCAGAACAGGTCTAAAAGCAAAACATCTTCCGTTACTTGTCTCAAATTCCCCGAACATGACAGCTGGTGTTAACGGTCACGGTAATCTTACGAACAGTTTCATGTTTCAAAATGACACAGGTTGTTATCAAAATGGGCATCACTATGCAAGGTTGCACATTTTTTAGTTCTCCCACATTTAACTATAGCAACACATGCAACAATAATTATCCCCAAAATTAAATTACCCATTTTAAGGAAATCGTTAAATCAGCATATGATTCATGACCCAATTTTGTCATCTTCGTGTATAATTCAAGATAATTACTCTGGTATGGATATCTTGTACTGTATGACAAATTCAGAAATTTCTAGGGTATATTCAATATTCTGTTAACTACTAACTAGGGTCAATAAGTCATTACTGACATACTATAGTAGGATTTTTTATTCCTATCAGTTCATTAAAAGTTTTTGGGGCGTGTCGACGATTCCATTCGTTCTGAGAGGTTGTATACTTCTCCCAATCAATACAATAGAAAGTCGATGTGATAATACCAGATCAGCTTAAGGCCATAATTAAAAAATGCCTGTTTTCTCATGAACAAAAATGCAAGGCAAATGCACTGAATTCCAAACACCAAACTTGAACAAACTCTGAAGCATTCAACATAAGAAAATGCTACAAATAATTACTTACCGCCAAAGTTCGTTTACATCACAAAGGAATATTAGAAAATCTGATACGTTTGCATTTATTGGCCTTGTTCCAGAAATAATGCATGCCATCTTGGTCACTCATAACGAACTACAATATTTACGTGGTCTAATCCTCATCGTTGAGATATTCACGATATTCATGACACTTAATCTGGTCTTCAAATAAATTCTTACCATCGACAATATGCGTTTACTGACAGGAATAAATAATCAGACTATAGTAACTCTGACTTTTTTCAAACAAATTTTGCATGGCATTATTTTTGTTATTGAATTGTTTCTTTTGGGGTTGACCTTTGACCTAGGCTATTTCCCATTATTTATACACATCTTTCAATCATCTCACCCGATATATATGTCATAAACAATAGTAATTGAGTGTTATGTGAGATACTCAAATTTTAAGCTATGCACACATCAAAAAAAGATAGTGAGCCAGCAAAGACACTACTTTGAAAAATAATTGATGATGGTCAACTCTTGGTCAATTGTCAGGGGGCATAGCCAGTCTAGTCGTCAAAGGGCAAAGGATGCAATACAGGCATTTCGCATAAATAGCCATATTTTCTTTGAAAATTTTCCCCTTTAGCCAAACATTCAACTATTTTGTGGCCTTGCACATACACACAATTTATATACCCAATACATTCCATCTGAGCCTCACTCAACACATTTAACATGAGCATCGTTAACACGTTTTTGCTCATAATTATAACTACACTATAGGTAGTCCTTACTCTCTTTGCTAACAGTGTTATGGTTCACACTTAGAAGTGTCAGCTCAAGTGTAATCCTATGCCAGTGACAGGCCACCGTGGCATTACAGTGGTGTATTAACCCTAACCCGGACTGGGTCGTTTTGCCGGCCGACGGCCCAAATGCAACGAAAGGCAATCTATTTTTATTTTTAACGGCCCAGATGCAACGAGAGCCAAAGCTTGCGTTTCATTGCATCAAAAAAAAAAAAAAAAAAAAGATGATGGTCAACTCTTGGTCAATTGTCAGGGGGCATAGCCAGTCTAGTCGTCAAAGGGCAAAGGATGCAATACAGGCATTTCGCATAAATAGCCATATTTTCTTTGAACATTTTCCCCTTTAGCCAAACATTCAACTATGTTGTGGCCTTGCACATACACACAATTTATATACCCTATACATTCCATCTGAGCCTCACCTCACTCAACACATTTAACATGAGCATCGTTAGCACGTTTTTGCTCATAATTATAACTACACTATAGGTAGTCCTTACTCTCTTTGCTAACAGTGTTATGGTTCACACTTAGAAGTGTCAGCTCAAGTGTAATCCTATGCCAGTGACAGGCCACCATGGCATTACAGTGGTGTATTAATAATAGGAGATGATATGCTGCAGTATATACACAGGATGGATGATCCCAATCCCACAATGCATTCTGATATCAAAATTACCCTATAATGAAGTCATGTGACTACATACAGTGCCCATCATTCATCAATATCCAAAGACCTGACTATTAAGTTAAAGGCTGACTCAGTGATTTCACAAGAAGGGCACGCTCAATTTTCAAACAATTTTTTTTTTGCTATGCATAATGCTTGTCCATATACTAACCACTGTGTGAAATAACTAAACTCAAATCAAAGTCTTTCATTATAGAAAATCACAGCTTTGTTATAAAATTCTGGATTATGAATTTTTGTTATAAACGGTATCCTATGGCACTGCTATACTGTGCATAAATGTTTACTGCATGAAAAAAAAAAAAAACATTCACTTCTAACTTCTAATCTTTAGTTCTAGATAATTATTTGTAATTACTACACAAAACAATATTATATTTTGAATTCTCTGAGTCAGCCTTAAAGGATCATAATTTGTACACAAGAACATCATCGGGCATGTGGTTTGTTAAGTTTACTGTTGCAAAATTCAATTACAATGTTTTTGCAGATTTTCAATATGGCTTCCAAAATAGCATTGGGCTATAGTATGTTTGAAGTTGCTGTGTTTTTTTTCCCCACACAGTAGTAGTGCACAGTTCTAATATTTCTATTAATATGGAACTTTGGTCTTGGTATAGGTGCAAAACAGTGTTCACCAACTTGCTCGTTTTTATTATTGGTAATCAGTGAAAATAAGCATGTTCGTAACTATTCTAAAGAAGTTAACCGGGAACAGCTCAGAGGTCTTGAGGAAAAAGGTTGAATTTTTGGTCATAATGTTGCCGTCTGCCTGATGACAATATCACCATTTCAAATTTCAGATGCATGTATTTGCATATGTGTGATGTCATCTGGACACACCTGTTTGACCCCATGCAAAATGTCCCTATTTTTAGAACAATTTTAAGCAGTGGCAACACAATTTTAACAATTGATATAAGTAGAGACATGCAAGAGCTATATAACCTCTGCAAAAATCAGAAAACTCCATAGCGGGAATCTTGCCATATAGGCCTACAAAGATCATGATTTGTATGTTATAGTGCCCTCTATATGCCATTCCCCATAGAAAGACTAAAACTAAATTTTTAAGAAAAAATATATTTGCCTGCAATGAAATTTCATAAAATTTACATAGGATGTAGTCAAAGGAATACATAAACCAAGTTCATTTTCAAAACTCTGTCGCTGTTGATATTTTTGTTTTATTCTGATTTTATCATAATAAATGAGACTTTCAAACAGCTGTGGGGACATTTTTACTAGGAATTCTGGGAAATCAGTTACTCCACAATACTCTGTTATGATAGGAATATGCATAGCAAGGATTAGAGAAAGGATGCACTGTTCTGGTTACAAGTATTTTACACTGTTGTTACTTTAACTGATTAGCATAAGCCACAATTTGGTGTTAAGTGTAATCACATCGCACTCGTAGTTAATCCATTTGATGTCGCAGTAACCTCTCTAGATGATTCATTATGCATTCACATTTAAGTTAATTAGTTTCATTGTTTTAAAGCATAGAACCTGCAATCTTTATATTCACATTGAAAAATGCAATGCACATTACTACAATGGTAGGATAAATCATCTACTATACATAATTCATTGCGGATTTCCCATCGGGCCATGGGTAGCAAATATTTAATCCTAGTTCTTTTGTTTACAGAGGATGGCTGATCAGGCTAATGTGGAGAGTATACCTCATAACTACTTAAATTCCCAAACAAAACAGCACTACATTTCCAAATCAAAAAAATATATAAGGATATGCAAATTAGAAATCCTAGAGAATTCTAATTGTTCATACTTCAACTTGCATGAACAGGTCGGTCTCCCTAAAGGATTAGAACTCTATATGTGAGTGAATACTATGGAAAATTTCATGCAAAAAAGGTTCAAGAAGTACTTTAATGACATTCAGACTGTGCAAAAGACTATTTAAAAGTACAATTTGAGCAGAGAGATAAATTACAGGCTAGAGTGCCAATGGCCATTTTGATTTGAGGATCATGTTGGCAGATGGGATATTTGCGCTTGTACATTTGATCACTAAGTTGGATTATCGGCATAAATGTTGCCCCCAAACCCATTACTATGTAAATCAGAAAGGAAAAATGAACTTTATCATTGATACAATGATCCATCAACATCCAAGAACTAATGGTTGGTTCAGAAAGTTTACCGTTGCAAAGATCAACCAGGATGGGTTTTTTGCATTTTCCAATATGGTGTCAAAATAGCGTGGGTCCGGGTATGTTCATAGTTGCTATGATGATGAGTATAACTTTTTAACATAGTAGTAATACACAAAATGAAAAATGATTTTTACAGTCTAAATTAACACTCCACAGATTGAAAATGCATGAAATGTTAAATATGAACATGTATGAGCAACATACAGCTACCCACTAAATTGCTGAAATATTAGACTCCAGCACAGCCTGTGAGAATTGTTATAATTTTTTTTTCAATATTCCAGATTAGCAAATAGCTGCTTATCCCTTTAAGAACCAAGAGTGAGATATATTCTATGAAGTCAAAAATAAATACAAAGAATTGTTTAAAGTCAACAAGATATTTTTTCTGCCTGGCCTAGCTTGCTCTGGGCTACGGTAAGTCCCGAGTGTGCCCAACTAAGCAATTGAAGCTAGCTCCTAGCCCTATAGTAGCTGTTAAAACAAAGTTGCATGAATGAAAGAACGCGTCTTTGCATCAGTATTTCCAGCTCAATCACATAGCCTCGGGACAAAATTAATAACCATTATAGTGATCAGCATATATTAAAAATTTCCTGAGTTTTAACGCTATTTACAAATGAGCTTTACATAACTCAAAAATGTGACAGTGTGTGATTTTTTTTTTGTAATGCTGATCTCAATGAGCTCAACTGTTTCAAAATTCTACAGCTATATTATCCTCTGTGTAATACTAAAACTGTATGTCATTATTTTTTAGTGTAGAATTTTTTATTTTAATTTTTTTTATTTGCTATTTTCATAGAATCGAAAACAGGTATGACTTAACTCTATTACATTAGTATATCTTTGCATTTCATTATTCCTTAAATTTGTCAAAATAGAACTACTGTGATGGTGAAACTAATAGCTTCAAAAGTACTTATGAATTTAAACAAAACTCCTCCATCAAGGCTCATGTGCTTATCTCACACTCTAGTTTATTAAAGGTGCATTTTGAGATATTTATATAATATTTAATGGCTTTGAGTATGATACAAGAATATATTGCACGAGCTAGAAAAATATTGTATGAGTCGAAGACGAGTACAATATTTTTGCTAGCAAGTGCAATATATTCTTGTATCATACGAAAAAAAGCCATTCAATATTATTATTATTTAAATATCAGGCTGACCCAAACCAAACCTTGCATTGACAGTGTTGTAGTCCAACTAGCGAGTCTTGATCAACAATGAACGATACAGCGTTTCAGCAATGTCGTTCTCGCTAAAAGTGCCCGGATGCGATACAATATTAAAAAGAATATTGTATTGCATCCGGGGACTTTTACCAAAACTGTACAATACAAAGATTTCTTTGTACCACTCGGAAGCCTGATATAAATAATAATAGAACTTATTTTGCATGGTTCAACTTATATCCTTGAAAAACACTTATATAGGGTCCTTTCACAGGATGTAACAGAATGTGCTGGAATCGTGAAATGCACCTTTAAATGTGGCTTCCAAAATAGCATTGGGCTATAGTATGTTTGAAGTTGCTGTGTTTTTTTTTCCCCACACAGTAGTAGTGCACAGTTCTAATATTTCTATTAATATGGAACTTTGGTCTTGGTATAGGTGCAAAACAGTGTTCACCAACTTGCTCGTTTTTATTATTGGTAATCAGTGAAAATAAGCATGTTCGTAACTATTCTAAAGAAGTTAACCGGGAACAGCTCAGAGGTCTTGAGGAAAAAGGTTGAATTTTTGGTCATAATGTTGCCGTCTGCCTGATGACAATATCACCATTTCAAATTTCAGATGCATGTATTTGCATATGTGTGATGTCATCTGGACACACCTGTTTGACCCCATGCAAAATGTCCCTATTTTTAGAACAATTTTAAGCAGTGGCAACACAATTTTAACAATTGATATAAGTAGAGACATGCAAGAGCTATATAACCTCTGCAAAAATCAGAAAACTCCATAGCGGGAATCTTGCCATATAGGCCTACAAAGATCATGATTTGTATGTTATAGTGCCCTCTATATGCCATTCCCCATAGAAAGACTAAAACTAAATTTTTAAGAAAAAATATATTTGCCTGCAATGAAATTTCATAAAATTTACATAGGATGTAGTCAAAGGAATACATAAACCAAGTTCATTTTCAAAACTCTGTCGCTGTTGATATTTTTGTTTTATTCTGATTTTATCATAATAAATGAGACTTCAAACAGCTGTGGGGACATTTTTACTAGGAATTCTGGGAAATCAGTTACTCCACAATACTCTGTTATGATAGGAATATGCATAGCAAGGATTAGAGAAAGGATGCACTGTTCTGGTTACAAGTATTTTACACTGTTGTTACTTTAACTGATTAGCATAAGCCACAATTTGGTGTTAAGTGTAATCACATCGCACTCGTAGTTAATCCATTTGATGTCGCAGTAACCTCTCTAGATGATTCATTATGCATTCACATTTAAGTTAATTAGTTTCATTGTTTTAAAGCATAGAACCTGCAATCTTTATATTCACATTGAAAAATGCAATGCACATTACTACAATGGTAGGATAAATCATCTACTATACATAATTCATTGCGGATTTCCCATCGGGCCATGGGTAGCAAATATTTAATCCTAGTTCTTTTGTTTACAGAGGATGGCTGATCAGGCTAATGTGGAGAGTATACCTCATAACTACTTAAATTCCCAAACAAAACAGCACTACATTTCCAAATCAAAAAAATATATAAGGATATGCAAATTAGAAATCCTAGAGAATTCTAATTGTTCATACTTCAACTTGCATGAACAGGTCGGTCTCCCTAAAGGATTAGAACTCTATATGTGAGTGAATACTATGGAAAATTTCATGCAAAAAAGGTTCAAGAAGTACTTTAATGACATTCAGACTGTGCAAAAGACTATTTAAAAGTACAATTTGAGCAGAGAGATAAATTACAGGCTAGAGTGCCAATGGCCATTTTGATTTGAGGATCATGTTGGCAGATGGGATATTTGCGCTTGTACATTTGATCACTAAGTTGGATTATCGGCATAAATGTTGCCCCCAAACCCATTACTATGTAAATCAGAAAGGAAAAGGAACTTTATCATTGATTACCATTGATCCTTCAACATCCAAGAACTAATGGTTGGTTCAGACGTTTACCGTTTGCAAAGAATCAACCGGAATGGGTTTTTGCATTTTTTTTCAATATGGGGCGTCAAAATAGTGTGGGCCCGGGTTGTTCATCAAATATGGAGTATAACCTTTTTAACACAGGATGATACACAAGACTTCCTAGTTCTAATATTTGGAATTAATTTGGGAACTTTGACCTCGATTGGGTCCAAACAGAATCCACAAATTTGTTCATTTTCATTATTTGTAACCAGCGAAAATAAATGTTCATGGCTGACTCTAAATAATTGCTGGGAACTGCCCAAAGTCCGTGAATTTTGAACCTTGACCCAAAATGAAAAATTATTTTTTACAGTCCAAATTACCACACTCCACAGATTGAAAATACATCAACATTTTTTTTACGAAAATGGTGAGGCACATACAGCTACCCACCACTTATTGGCTGAAATAATAGACTCCAGCACAGACGGTGAGAATTGTTACTATCTAACACATATCCCCATAGTCCAGATTAGCAAATTGGTGCTTATCCCTTTAGACCAAGAGTGAGATATATTCTATGAAGTCAAAAATATATCAAAGAATTGTTTAAAGCAACAAGGTATTTTTTCTGCCTGGCCTAGCTTGCTCTGGGCTACGGTAAGTCCCGAGTGTGCCCAACTAAGCAATTGAAGCTAGCTCCTAGTCTATAGTAGCTGTTAAAACAAAGTTGCATGAATGAAAGAACGCGTCTTTGCATCAGTATTTCCAGCTCAATCACATAGCCTCGGGACAAAATTAATAACCATTATAGTGATCAGCATATATTAAAAATTTCCTGAGTTTTAACGCTATTTACAAATGAGCTTTACATAACTCAAAATGTGACAGTGTGTGATTTTTTTTTTGTAATGCTGATCTCAATGAGCTCAACTGTTTCAAAATTCTACAGCTATATTATCCTCTGTGTAATACTAAAACTGTATGTCATTATTTTTTAGTGTAGAATTTTTTATTTTAATTTTTTTTATTTGCTATTTTCATAGAATCGAAAACAGGTATGACTTAACTCTATTACATTAGTATATCTTTGCATTTCATTATTCCTTAAATTTGTCAAAATAGAACTACTGTGATGGTGAAACTAATAGCTTCAAAAGTACTTATGAATTTAAACAAAACTCCTCCATCAAGGCTCATGTGCTTATCTCACACTCTAGTTTATTAAAGGTGCATTTTGAGATATTTATATAATATTTAATGGCTTTGAGTATGATACAAGAATATATTGCACGAGCTAGAAAAATATTGTATGAGTCGAAGACGAGTACAATATTTTTGCTAGCAAGTGCAATATATTCTTGTATCATACGAAAAAAAGCCATTCAATATTATTATTATTTAAATATCAGGCTGACCCAAACCAAACCTTGCATTGACAGTGTTGTAGTCCAACTAGCGAGTCTTGATCAACAATGAACGATACAGCGTTTCAGCAATGTCGTTCTCGCTAAAAGTGCCCGGATGCGATACAATATTAAAAAGAATATTGTATTGCATCCGGGGACTTTTACCAAAACTGTACAATACAAAGATTTCTTTGTACCACTCGGAAGCCTGATATAAATAATAATAGAACTTATTTTGCATGGTTCAACTTATATCCTTGAAAAACACTTATATAGGGTCCTTTCACAGGATGTAACAGAATGTGCTGGAATCGTGAAATGCACCTTTAAATGTGGCTATGTGCACCTCTGCATAGTGGGAGTGGGATCTAAGCTACCTTTTCACAGTGGTTTTATTTTTGTGAATTTCACAATTCAACATAATGTAAACATGCTTGAATATGAAGACAAGCATAAATTGTACTAATATAATTCATTCTTGTTATAGAGTTTGCTAAAAAATAGCATTTTGTACATTTTTAATTGGAAATTGTTGAAAAATCTGTATGAAAAGAGTGGCATATACATTACATGTACTGCAGCTGGTACATAAGACTTCCTAGTTCTAATATTTGGAATTAATTTGGGAACTTTGACCTCGATTGGGTCCAAACAGAATCCACAAATTTGTTCATTTTCATTATTTGTAACCAGCGAAAATAAATGTTCATGGCTGACTCTAAATAATTGCTGGGAACTGCCCAAAGTCCGTGAATTTTGAACCTTGACCCAAAATGAAAAATTATTTTTTACAGTCCAAATTACCACACTCCACAGATTGAAAATACATCAACATTTTTTTTACGAAAATGGTGAGGCACATACAGCTACCCACCACTTATTGGCTGAAATAATAGACTCCAGCACAGACGGTGAGAATTGTTACTATCTAACACATATCCCCATAGTCCAGATTAGCAAATTGGTGCTTATCCCTTTAGACCAAGAGTGAGATATATTCTATGAAGTCAAAAATATATCAAAGAATTGTTTAAAGCAACAAGGTATTTTTTCTGCCTGGCCTAGCTTGCTCTGGGCTACGGTAAGTCCCGAGTGTGCCCAACTAAGCAATTGAAGCTAGCTCCTAGTCTATAGTAGCTGTTAAAAAAACAAAGTGCATGAATGAAAGACGCGTCTTTGCATCAGTATGTTTCCAGCTCAATCACATAGCCGCCTCGGACAAAATTAATAAACCATTAAATAAGCGATCAGCATATATCAAATGTTCCTGGTTTTAACGCATTTTACAAATTGAGCTTTACATAACTCAAAATGTGACAATGTGTGATTTTTTTTTTATGCTTATCTCAAGGAGCTCAACGTTTTCAAAATTCTATCAGCATATAGCCTCTGGGAATACTAAAACTGTATGTCATCGTTTCGAGTGTACAATTTTTATTAATTTTTTTTTTTTTTTCATTGGCTAGTTTCATAGAGCCTAAACAGGGTATGATTTAACCTCTATTACATACATTAGTCACAAAATTTTTGCATCTTAACAAAAAAAAAACCTAAAAAACAAAAAAAAAAAAAAAAAAAAAAAAAAAAAAAAAAAAATAAAAAAACCAAAAAAATAAAATAGAAAAAAAAAAAAAAACAAAAACGATATAAATTTGTCACAAAAAAAAAGAATAGAACAATCTTACTGTATGGATGAAACTAATAGCTCAAAATTACTTAAACAAACTCCAAGGCTCATGTTGCTGATCTCCACTCTAGTTTTTATTCAAATGTGCATTTTGGATCTTTTATCATATGAAAGGCTTTGAGTATGATACAAAAGAACATTTTTCTAGCGAGTGCCATATATTCTTGTATCATACAAAAAAGCCATTCAATATTATTATTTAATATCGGCCTGACCCAAACCAAACCTTGCGTTGACTGTTTTATCGTCCAAATAGCTATTCTTGAAATCACACTGAACGATTCGAGCGTTTCCACAGCAATTCCGTTCTCGCTAAAAGTGCCCGGATGCGATACAATCTTAAAAAATATTGTATTGCATCCGGGGACTTTACCAAAATGGTGCAATACAAAGATTTCTTTGTACGCACTCGGAAGCTGATATAATAATAATAGACCTATTTTGCATGTTCAACTTATATCCTTGAAAAACACTTAATATAGGTCCTTTCACGATGCAAAGAAATGTGCTGGAATCGTGAAAATGCCCTTTAAATGTATCTATGTGCACCTATGCATAGTGGGATTGGGATCTTCAACTACCTTTTCAGACAGTGGTTTTATTTTTGGTGAATTTCACAATTCAACATAATGTAAATGCTTGAATATAAGACAAGCTAACGTTGGTACTAATATCATTCTTGTTAATGAGAGTTTGCTTAAAAATAGCATTTTGGTACATTTTTTTTTACTTGTAATATTGTGGACAAATTGTATATGAAAATAGGGGCTGTACTGTAACGTGTACTGCAGCTGGTACATAACTGTTAAGCATGAAATCTAAATAGTATTAGCAATTTACATGTTGCCATTTATTATTTACACAATATAATAATTTTAGATTTCTATGACAATTTTTGTATAAATCCAATTTATAAACCATCTCAGCTTTAAACATGCTATATTTAGCTGCTTCAAAATATCAAAACAAATAGCATTTCAGCAGAGTGTAAACAAGATGTTACTCAGTAAGAAACCGCTTAAATATAAAAGTGATCGTCCCATTCATTCACTTCCTACAGTTAATTGATATCAGTTTTCATTTAGCTGGCAAACCATATGGATTGCACCAACCTCATTTAATTATTGATTTTTAATACTGCTTGAAGCAGGTTGTAACCAACGAATAAATGTAAACCTTAATGTGATAACTATTTGCAATTCTCTTTACAAGTTTGGTATGAATGCCAATTGACTGGTTAGAGCGAGGGCAAGTCCGGTGTGATACATTTAAACAATATCCTCCAGCTGTGAATTAACACAGTTAATGGCAATTTCAAATGATCGAGCAAATTGTAACAAACGCATGTGTAATGAGCTTTATTCCATAGAAGCTGTTGATTAATGTATCATAAAACATGCTAAATAGTAGAGTGGAATTGGAATGAGACTACAGGTCGGTAGGTTAGTGGTTCGAATCCCTTGCAAATGCCTTTTATTTAATTATTACTATTACTTTTTTTGAGTAGTCAGAAGAATAACTACACCTCTTCTGTAACAAAGGGAGCATTTTATAATACCTGCCCACATGTTTTGATCGAGATCTCGCTCACATTGAGCCACAGTAAGTTTTAATGATCACATAATAACCCTATCTATTCATGAGTCCACTGAAAATGTGACTATTTAAATAAAAACAATCACAGTCGCGTAACGGTGGGGGCACTGGGGGGGGGGGACATTGCCCTCCCCGTCCCCAGATGGTCTGATCAGGCGAATTAAACTCAATAACAACACATTTTTGAAGAGCACCCCACTTTTTCAAAATTTTGGGATTTTTCCACATTTGTGTGTTGATAACTTTCTAGTAAAATATACCTGCGAGTGGTACTGCTTAAAAATGTGGTGTTTGTCATAAAAGAACGATTTTGTATTGCATTGTGATCCCTGATTGTAATTTAACTGGCAGAGCTGGAAATGCCCAAATGTTTATGTCCGTCCCTGATAAAATAGGGCAACCTCACAAACGCAAATGAACCTCTGACTTGACTTGTTTGAACTGACGGAACAACTAATGGAACGTAGAAACGTACATGGCCATCATTTCCCCCCCCCCGGCTATTCATTTGGAAGGGTTTTTGCGAGCAGCCTTTGAATTAGTATTGTAGATCACCCTATCTTAAATTAGTCTAATTCAAAATTCATTCTTTGGCCTCAACCATTCACAGATTTTTTATAGTCATTCCCAATTACCGAAAAATTGCCCGAACACGTCTGCTACTCGCCTGGGCGGAATCTGATGAGGTGCCGTACTAAGCCTTCATCATATTTCAAAAAAGGTTATCAATTCTGTTCTATCTTCTACAATTATCAAATGCAATTCGACTAAAACAAGTTTTGAAATCCTTTGAGGTGCATACTGTACCTCATGGTTTAGCTTCAAATTTATCAAAAATTCAAATACATAGTCCTTGCATGGGTAATATCATGCCTTGTAACACCAAACGAAACCCTGTGTATTAGCAAGCACCCCTTGTGAAGATGGAGAATAAATTATTTCAAATGTGCCATTTTTTATCTACACAACTTACTTCTTGCTCATGATAACATCACTCGAGCAATTGATATATATTTTACAAACAAAGATGTAACAGTTCCTCATGTGGCTTTTTTTGTAAAGATTGAGTTAGGCCTGCCTTGATGGTAATACGCTTACTTCAGCTTTTAGTTTTGGCACAAAATAAACCACTTTCCGGTGCCGTTTAAACTGCCAACAAGCGATTTTGTTATTCTATTTTGCCAGTCCGATGTTCTGTATTGGCCTGTTTCTGATAAATGGCCACCCCCAATTTGGAAATTTCCAATCCTAATCTTATTATTTAAAAGAAAACAATAAAAAAAATAAGAGTTCCATATGTACCCCAATTTAAGTTCTACAAGGTAACAACTTCTTTTTTATTTCTGGCCTTAGGGTTATGGTCTTTTTTTTAATGTAAGGCCATAAAATAAAGAATGTGTTTTCTGTTATAATTTTAAAGGTGGTACATATGGAACTCTTTCCAATTGACAAAACTGTTTGACAAATGTATCTGAACACACCTAGTGGGGGTCTTCAGTTTTAGGATCGTGTCTTTTCAAGAGCCTTGAAGTAGGAGACATCTTGTACTCAAATTTTGCCAAAAAACGGAAACCCCCAGTTATAACCTCAGATGCAAATTTAACACAAATTTGCCATTTTCAACCCTATTTTAGCCAATTGGGAAAATTTTGGTCTAAAAGATTGAGGAAATTTGCAAATATTCTGAAAAAAATTGTTAGAACTTTTGAGAAATTGAACCCATATCTTATACCAGAATCAAGTATAAAAAGACCCATTCATAAACAAGAATGTGAATGACCTATAGTGCGGACTTACCGATTTCCCAGAAGTCATAGCAAAAAATGTGCAGATAATGTCAACAAACACAAGAATGGCTTCCAGCAGCATCGCAAATTCAAATGGCAATATCAGCATACGCATTTTCAACCCAAATGCCACCTTTTGCTTCAATTTCACATGGCCCTTCCATTGATATTCCTCTACATTTATTAATCATTAATTTCATGTGAAACGTTACCTTTGCGCGTATTTTCAAATACTTGTTCGTTCAACCTTCATATTTATGTCAGCATTTGACCCACTGATACGCATGCGTACTTGAGTTGGTCGGTCTAAGTACTCTAAATGATCTTTGACCTATTCATCGGTTATCCTACCAAGCCGATCTCATGTACACCTACCGAGTAGAAGTTGTGCCATCGCTGCCTAAAAACTAGATAACATGTAACCCAAAGTGTATATACCACATGCACAATATATGACCCAAGTAACTCCTGAATGACCTTTGACCCATTAAGGTCATCTGTTATCCCACATAAGACCCCTTGTCCTCCATGTATAAGCAATACCAACAGGCTCCATCACTGCACTAAAAACATTATAACCAAAAGTGTTACACAGGGACAAAAAGAGTAAACAGGGTGCTGACAGTAGGGGTTGTGGGGGGTGGCTGGCGGCCTCCCTAAATTTCAAAATTTAAAATAGCCAATCCAAAAGTCGTGTAGTACTCCCATGGGTTATCTGATATTCCTTCATGATTATGATCTTGTTGCCATGGTTTTATGCCAATTCTCTTTCTAAATTAGTCTCTTGTGTCTATGTCCAGTGACAAATTGTCATTCTCATTAAATAAGCTCTGTTAACAAAGGCAATATCCTCTTACCCGACTGCATAAAGCCGTTACTTCATCTTTTTTTTCTAATCAGGAAAAGACCATTGGTTTTTATTTGCACTACAACATATCCATTATTATCATATACAATTAGCATTATAATTTTGAACGATATTATCACCCCGTGCTCTGCATGTGCAGAACAACATTCCCCAGGCAGAAAATATCCCCCATTTTAGATCAAAAAAATACTAATGAAAAATTGTGATTCCAAATCCGAAAATCTAAATCGTGTTTCTTCCACTTTGGTGCATTGATTAATGGGAAAAAAAAAATGCTGTTGTCTGACAGTGGTGGTCGGCGATCTCTCAACCGAGGTTGAAGCTCGACTTGCAGATCAAAGAGCTGAAAACGATCATATGAAGACATGCACAGAATCAGTTTCGGAGAAGGAACGTTGACTCCTCTTTTCTCTATCTTGACTTGAAAGTTGACGGCTTGATTAATAGGAAACAGGTCGGATGATCGTGTCATATTCAAAAAGTGGAAACTGTTGAGCTAGTGGGGTCTTAAGGTACACATCTATCCAAGCATTTAGCTATAGTTTTTACAAACCTATATAATAAAAATTCCATGAAGTGTCCAATTGCAATTTTTCCCAATAAAAAGGAACTTGTTTTCATTGACTCAATTTTTAGTACAGTGGTATCAGCAAATCATATACTGTTTTATTTCTTAGAACTGCTATTTTTTACTATTCATGCATCATATGTCCGGATCCCAACATTTTGCACAAAAGGTTGCCTGTCTTTCAAACTCTTTCTCAGCTGTACCACTTGGCGTAACGTTACTACTTGAATACAAAAACTAACTTCGTCAGAAAGTAGGGCGTCATTTGTTTATAAGTATCCTGAAGAAATGCTGAGAGTGACTGTAAAGCAAGATGAAATACTTTTTGGAATTCCATAATGTTTCATAAATGTATTGAAACAATTTTGAGTTTCTGTGATACAAGAAAAGAGAACATAATGAGCTCAACGCATTCTGACCACTCAGAGAATGTAAAATGAATTCACAGTGTCAAACACTGGTGGAAATTTGACAAAATACGGGGAAAACCATCTTGTTACAGTTTTCAACCGGATAGGATATACAAAATAGAAAAGTCCATAGGCATGTTAATGAAACTCACAATCCCTCGTAGAAATATTCAAGTAATCTTCACAGATCGTATGATTTCTAATGGAATAGCCCAATACAGTAACTTCATTTAAATACTCGCCCCTCTTGAAAACTGTAGATGTCTTCCACAATGGAGTATGGATTTTTCAAGGAATGGCCCTGTAGAGTAAACTTCATTTGAAATGCACACTCCCTCTGTGAAAGATTGAGGTAAAGTCTTCAACAGGGGAGTATGGATATTAAATAGAATAGCCAATTGGGTAACTTCATTTGAATACACCCCCTCTGTGACAGATTGAGGTAAAGTCTTCTACGAGGGAGTAATGGATTTCAATGGAATAGCCTATATAGTAACTACATTTGAAATCACACTACCCTTCTGTGTAAATATAGTTAAAGTCTTCCCCAGGTAGGATGATGGATTTCAATGAATAGCTATATATTAACTACATTTTGACATACACACTCCCGTCTGTGTAAATATAGGACCTAGGTAAAGTCTTCCACAGGGGATGTGGATTTCAATGGACTAGTGCATACAGTACTTCATTTTTAATACACATCCCTCTGTGTAAGATTGCGGTAATCTTCCACAAATGGAGTAGGATTTCAAATGAATACCCATTAGTAGTGGTATACTTTGTGATAGGTAGAATTTCGACTTCACACAAAAGATCCAGTAAAAATTAGTAAATGGTCAACCACCTAATTACCCATACATGTAATCCCAAAGCTTTGTTTCAACAAAACACTCCCGAATTAGTTGCCTGTGGCTCTAGGCACAGCCTCTTTATTCGACCGATATCGCATTTTCTTTTCCAAACTCACGTAACTTTAATCGTTTATACCCCTTTTGATTTTTAAATTTATAGGTGCGACAAATTCACAAAAGAAACAAGACAACTGGTGAATTTCATTGGTTTTTTCTTTTTAGATGAATGATAGTCATTAAAATAGAGATCCGTCTGCATTAAATTTGAATTAGAATTTTCAACCTGGAGTAAGATTTATGTAATACTTTGTACATTTGTTAAAGAATTAATATTTTGGAGATGTTGTTTGCAAATATTAGGCAAAATTTCTGAGAGCAGCAGTCCAGCCAACATGAAAAACTTTTGGCAGCATCAGATCATTTAGGGCCTCACATGTATCCTTGGCCAGAAAAATAAAATATTCGGCTTTGGCCATCCCTCACGCAGTCATTTGAAAGTTTTTTTTTTGAATTCAGACACATTAGTGAATGACCTACATCACTATTTTTAAGTGCGTATTCGTATATCAAATAGCTTAAAATATATTGGTAGTAATACGAAATTGTTGGGATCGTTATGTTGACCGCCACAAAACACAAGACACCCCTTAGCTCCCCATTATTCTATCAAGTGTCATAATATATTGGACCAATATAACATGTAATATGGAAACTCAATTCATGACCCATTTGTACGAAACATTTCAATCACTCAGAGATACATGTACGTGGTTTCACGTGAATTCGCAACAGCATTATTGTGACACATTTTTTTTTATAAACCAAACTGTTAGTCGGGAGGGTAAAATAACTGTATAATGTACAAACCAACAACAAAAATGAAGTGAAAGGGGGCATTGTCGCAGTTGGGGGTCAAGTAACACGCATTTAGTATTTTTTAAAAAAATACAGCAAGTCAACTTGCGCGATCCCCTGGCAAGATGGCATTATACACCGGTGGTTAGTTGGCACAGTTGACCTTTGACCTTGGTAGTGAACCTTTGACCTCAACATATATGAGGGAAACCCGTATTGCACCTTCGGCCCAAGTTAGGTTGTAATCGGACTTCAACTTTTCAAAGACGACCAGAAAAACAAAAACTACCCAAACTGGAACAGACCTCATTTGACTTAACCTTTGTCCATGACCTTTGACATCATCCACTATGAAGGAACCCTATTGTCCGCTTCACCCCAAGTCTGGTGTAAAAATTGGGATTCTTTAATTCAATACCCAAATTTATTGGTCAGCTATAGTTTGAAACAATATTGGGCGAGACACAGTTTACCCATATTTTTTTCAACCCCTACGAGACCAATAAATTATGTATTGTCTAAAACAAGAATCTAATTTTAATCATTATGAGGTTTGAGAATCTGTGTCCGTATTATCTATATCCAGGTCATTATAAACTGTAGCTTGGCCAGTTCATGACTTTGCCATATTGTCCTCTGTCGAAAAAACAATCCCCCGTCTACACACCGTCACCTTCTTCAGAGGACGATTTTTGGCCGATCTGATGTTTTATAGAGATCCTTTGTTAATTATCTCCGTCGTCGTGTCGGACGTCACAAAAAAATTGTTTCAACTTCAAGATGTCCGCGAGTATTAACCAAAGACTCGAATACAGCAGGTTTTTTCAGAGTTATGTACCATGGCATGGCCATATGCTACTGTACTGACACTGGATCAACGATTACCTTATTACTGCTTTCACTGACCTGAAAATCTTTACTCTCAACAGCGCGGCGTAACTCTCCCCTTGTGGGACTATCCAACCTTTATCAATCCATTTATTGTTGAAAATCTCTTCCACCAGCAGAAGAATATCCACCGCAAGGTCAATAAAAACAAACACTTCCTTGACATGACGATGCAACATTGGACATGCCATGACCGGAATTCTTGTGCACACGCTTCCACTTCCGTGGTACTACTTACCTGAATCCTTGGCCGTCACTCGGCATTATGCCGTGTGATTCGTACAACATGGTAGGTGGGGGCCACCGTAAGGAATACCAGACGGGGTTAATTCATGGGTTCTGTTGCGCATGCTCTTAATACTGTCTCGTACCAAGGTTGCACAGACATAAGCTGCATTAGGAAAGGCTTTTTTAAATTCAATCAAGTTAAGGGGATTGATCCAACGTGGTGGAAGTATTTGGACCCAAAGTTTTGAGAGAGCATAGATTATGGAGAAGTGTTGTTTTTATGGGTTTTTCGCAACGTTGGGTGTATAGTACTATAGGACGGAATATTCTCAAACTATACATAATGGTTTAAATCGGACTTAAACTTTTCGAGGAGACGCGAACAAACGAAAACCTAACAAACTGGAACACACATACAACAATACATACATAAGGACAAGCGCACCCTCACAATATCCCCCTCTGCTGTCAAGCCAGGGTATAAAACCCAACCAACACCAAAAACCAAACAACTACTCCAAAAACAGCATAATTTCAATAAAGGAAAACTTTCTGACCCGAATATGCAATGGGCTCTGCCGTTTGAAAGATCCCTCCCCCTGTTGTAGATTTAGGTAAGTCTCCTGGGGTGGGGGTGGGGGTGTGGACACATGGATAGCCATTGGTTAACGACATTTAATATCCACACCCCATGTTGACTCCAAGTACGTCAGACTCAGAGAGTTCAAGAATATATTTTTGTGTGATTGCCTTAAACTAAAAAGGTCTAGGTACCTAAAAGCTCCATTTCAAAGTTTGGCTGACTTGATTATCTTTTGGTAATAGTAAACCTTTATGTGTATATACATTACCATATATTACTGTGTATTAAAAGCGACTCAGAGAGTTAAAAATAATTGTTTTTGCATGTTTGAATAAATGTCACCTAAACTAAAGGTAGGTACCTAAATGCTCCAGTTAGGTAGTTAAGTAGTAGTAGTAAATCTTTATTTATTCAGGGTTACTCGGTCAGTACAAACGGGTCTCCCATGAGACCCGGACGAATCCATAAATATACACAGAGCAGGTAAATACAAAATAAATACATTTGAATAATATTACAAAATCAAATGAAGATACAAAATTAACATAACTCACTCTAGAACATGAGATTTGAAAGTATTTATGTTCATAGAATAAATTACACCTTAGGGATGAATCCAGATTTCAGAATTTTTCACACATTATGAATTTCCTATATGAAGAATACCGATTTGAGTTTAGCATTTCATTAAGTGTTAGTATATGAGAAATTACTATGTTATCTATATGCCAAACCATTATTTTTCTTGGAATTGCGGAGCGCTCCTCTCAGGAAATCTTCTGAATCTAGGTCCAAGTTCTCAAATGGAGTACGATCCCAAACAAAATAATCAATGGATACTTCATTTGAAATTCAAAAAGAAAAAAAACACTACCCTCTGTTAAGATGTAGGCTAAGTCTTCCCCATGTCTACAGCAAGTAGCATATATTCCGGAGGAATACCCGAATATAATTCCGACTTTGACTTCTGGCTCCATCTACAGATGCACTAAACCTGCCCGCAACCCTTAATTTTGAATTGGCTTAATGTGTCTGCTTGTGCGTTATCGTCAGCCTGTACCTGCTGAGCTCATATTAAACTACATCGTGCCGACACAGACTCATGTTGACTTCACTTTCCTGTAGTGTCGAACACACCAATCAGCTGTCTTGTGAGGTCCATAGCTAAAATGGCTAGCTAAAAACACCGTGCAATATATAGGTCACACTCATCTGTGCTAGTCAGATAAAATCACCCTGAGTGATGTTATACTTAACCGTCATTCCTCTATATCATGGTGATCTATGCCAAGAATATTTCTACTAAGAAGTCGTACCAAGAATCTCCCACGTAAACATGGTGAAATGTCACTTTCAACCGACGCCTCATGGGTGCCGGAGCGGTGAGTGGGGGTGCCCTGCTTACCCTATCTCTTTTTACTGTTATACTATACATTACAAATTGCAAAGTATTAGGTAATTGCTTGCCCCTATGCATCTCCCACTCAATTTTTTCTCCAAATTGGTGAGAATGTTTCGGAAAGATGTGATTTCATCATGCATGGGTGAGAATGGAAGTCATAGACCTTGAGATGTAATATGGTCATTACATTGTGCACGTAAAATGATGTGGAGGACATGCACTTTTTATCAAGGTCCAATTATCTTCCCGAATCACAATGTTGTTTTAAACCTGCAATGACCATGTAGACTTGAGCTAAAAAGATACAACAATATTTATACAATGTATAATGTACACTTGCAATCTTTGTTATTACAAAAGCTAACTCAGAGTTTCAAAATATAATCTTGTGTGTAGTCTTAAGAAATTGTTGGAATCATTTTAGATGGAAATGTCTTAGAACTGTTATGTGAACCCTCAACAAAGTATTTGAAAGGAACCACCCACTATGCATCAAGTGCCATAATGAATTGGAAACCATATAATGGAATCTCAATGGCATAACAATTGTAACAAGGCGGTTCTCGAACACACAGGTCACCCACTAGTGGCGGTAATTCAAGGCGTAACATAAATAACTTAAAGATCACAGGGAGGATTGTGATGATAATAATACCTTGGACTGGCCCCAGATGACCTAGAAAATTTCTGGTATCAATGTTGACTAACAACTCAACAATTTTCCTAACCATTCAAAACCATTTGGGGTTGTTTGACCTTGATGGCCCCACATGACCTTGAAATGACCTCAGATTTCAGATCACTGAAAGTGGACCACACCCATCAAGTTTCATCATGACATACAACCATTTGCAGTGAATTGCCCATACAGATTGACCTTGAAAAAGAATTGGCATAAAATGTTGACTGCACCCACCAGGTTTCATGACCATACCCCCATGTAATCGTGATTTGACCTTGAATGAACCCGCATGACCTTGAATGACCTCCAAAATGTCCAGCACATGAATATTGACCGCACCCACCAAGTTTCATCACCTACCACATTTTAGGGATTTGAACCTTGGAAGACCTCACATGACCTTGAAACTGACCTTGAAAAAAATTGCATAAAATGTTGACTCATCCACCAGGTTTTCAATTACCATACAACCATGCATAATGAATTTGACCTTAATGACACCGCATGACCTTAAAATACCTTTCAAATTTTCAGCCTGAATATTGACCGCACCCTCCAGTTTTCATCATCCGACCAGCATGGGTTAAGGATTTGAACGCTTTAATGACCCCAGGTGATCTTGAAATGGCCTTGAAAATTGTTGGCATTGAATGTTGAGCACACCCACCAAGTTTCATCATCCTACCACAATTGACAAGGTTTAAAGCAATTTTTGACCACATTTGACCTTTGACCCATGGCACATGACCCATCTCCGAACTCATCCGCCGCCTACTTAAGCAACATAATGGTGCAAAGATGGACACCCATACTTGCTTAGATTAAAAGATATCGTGTTGACAAGGTTTATAGCAATTTAACCCTATTTTTACAACATTTTTGACCTCATTTGACCTTTGACCCATGACACATGACCCACTTCGAATCCCACCCAGCGCGTACTCGAGATACATCTATGTTGCGAAGATGGACACCCACACTTGCTTAGTTCCAAAGATATCGCGTGGGACACACACACACACACACACACGCACACACGGACGGGGAGAATTTCTATAGTCCCCATTCGCCAACATAAGTTGGCGGGGGACCAATAAACCTTTCAAATCACTCAAGATGCAATGTATACAGTGGTTTCAATAGAGAATCATCAACAGCATTATTGCGACAAATATTGTTATTAAACCAGCCTAAAGTTGTTAGTTGGGAGGGTAAAATATACTGTACACGCATATAACCAATAACAAAAATACTATACAGCAAGTAAACTTGCATCATTCCTGGCAAGATGGCAGTAGGGAACATGACCTTAGATAACCTTTGACCTTGGTTCATGACCTTTGACATCATCCACATATGAAGGAACCCCTACTGCGCCTTAACCCCATCACACCATTTACGCTCCCATAGCATCTGTACTGCTGGGACACAGCGCCACCGATTCCGTTTCCGCATCGCTAATTGGCCGGCTATTCTTAGACATGCGCTACGTCATGGGACTCCCTAGCAGCCAGACGCTGTGTAAAGGCTCTGCGATTAGCTGAACAAGGAATGAAAAAAACGGTTTCGCGGTACCTTGGATATCGCGAAAACGACGAATCAGGTGGTCGATCTGATGTTAGAAATGGGTTTCTGACAAAAAAGACCCCTTAGCTCACTAGTTTTTGTAAGCCTGGCGTGTGGCATGACTTCACAGCAGCAATCGAGAATTGAGCCAGCTGATAAGGTAAGGATTTTTCATGTATTTCTTACGTTTTTTCGTCTTTTTCCAAATATAAACCTATATTATAAACGAGTCACCTAACTAGACAATTTAGTTAGGAATATTTAGGTGCGTAAATCGTTCTGATAGGCCAAGTATTTTGCGCTTTTTTTTTTTTTTTTTTTTAATCTGAATCAACGCTATTTGACCGGGTCCGAATATGTTAACAAGTTGTTGTGTACGTGTCAGCCACTTATAGCGCTTGACGGAATGAATGGCAATACCTCATTTGCATCAATGGGACTTCTATATGAAACGTCTACCGCCACTGGTATGTTACCGTCGAAAACTTGTGAACTCCCTAGCGCAGTGAAGATTTGCCAAGGTCGCATGGCTCAAATTACTTTCTGACCGTAATTTAACAATGGGCGGCGCTGTGTGCCAAGACGACACATAAATGGTGTGCCATGTCTGATTTAAATCGCACTTCAACTTTTCGAAGGAGACCTGAAAAAACAAACCTAACCAAACTGGAACACACACACATACAACATGACCTTTGACCTTGGTCCCTGAACTTTGACAACATCTACATATGAAGGAACCCCCTTCTGCACCCTAACCCCAAGTCTGGTTTAAATCGAACTTCAACTTTTCAAAGGAGACCTGAAAAACAAAAACCTTTAATTGGAACACACACACACACACACACACCCTTACATACACATACATACGGACATGTGCACTCTCGCGAAATCCCCCTACTGCTTTTCAAGCCAGGGGGATAAAAATTAGTGAAAGGGCATTTTGGGCAGTTGGTCAAGTAACATGCATTTAGGAGTTAAGAAAAAACAAACCAAAAACCAAACCAACCACCAAAAAACCAACCACCTATGGGCTCTTCCAGTTGAAATCTGCACTGAGACTCCCCCTGTGCAAGATTTGGTCTTGACTACTAGAGGGAGTGTTGATTACTAATGGAAGAACCAATTGGTTAAAGACTCCAATTAAAGGCACACTCAGAGATTTCAAAATATATTTTTGTGTTGGAATAAAAGATGGTTGCCTAAAATTAAAGGTAGGTACCTAAAATGCTCCATTTCAAAGTTTGAGATGAATTCAATTAGTCTTGTGGTCGTAGTAAGCATTTAGGTGTAGTATATACTAGTATCACAGAATTGCTGTGTATTAAAGGCCGACTCAGAGATTTAAAAATATATTTTTTTCATGTTTGAATAAAAGATAGTCACCTAAAACTAAAGGTAGGTACCTAAAATGCTCCAAGTTCGGGATGAATCCAGATTCAGAAATTTTTCACAAAATTATGATTTCCTATATGAAGAATACAGATTTGAGTTTAGCTATTTCAGTAAGTGATTAGTATATGAGAAAGTATTATGTATCTATATGCAAAAACCATTATTTTCTTGGAAAGTGAGGGCGCTCTCCTCAGGAAATCTCTGAATCTATGTTCAAGTCTCTCAAAGGGGAGTACAGATCTCAAACAAAATATTTGAATGGATAACTTCATTTGAAATTCACACATACCCTCTGTGTAAGATTTAGGCTAAAGTCTTCCACCATGTCTACAGCAGTAGCATATATTCCGGATGGAATACCTCGAATATATTCCGACTTGAATTCTGGCTCCATCTACAGATGCACTAAACCTGCCCGCAAACCCTTAATTTGAATTGTCTGTATTGTGTCTGCCATGTGCGTTATTACGTCAGCCTGTACCTGCTGAGCTCATATTAAACTACATCGTGCCGACACAGACTCATGTTGACTTCACTTTCCTGTATGTGTCGAACACACCAATCAGTGCGTATTGTGATGTCATAGCTAAAATAGCTAGCTAGATAACACACCGTGCAATATATAGGTCACACTCATCTGTGCTAGTCAGATAAAATCACCCGAGTGATGTTATACTTAACCGTCATTTCTCTATGTACTCATGGTGAATCTAGACCCAAGAATAGTTCTTACACAAGAAAGTAGTACCAAGAATCTCCACCGTAAACATGGTGAAATGTCACGTTCAACCGACACATCAGTGTGAACGGAGCGGGAGTGGGGTTTCCATGCTACCGAGCGTTCTTTGTCCCGTTAATGGTAGACCTCATAAGCAGGACAAATTGCAAAATTATTAGGTAATGCTGCCCCCTATGGCCAATCTCCCCACTCAATTTTTCTACCAAAATTGTTGTGTGAGAAAGTTCGGAAAGATGTGATTTCATCATGCATGGGTGAGAATGAAGTCATAGACCTGAGAGTATATGTGTTACATTAGCACTGTGCAAGTAAAATGAATGTGGAGGGAAAATGCACTTTTTATCAAGGTCAACGTTATTATTATTCAAGAATCACAATGTTGTTTTTAAACTGCAATGGACATGTAAGACTGATCGAAAAAGGATGACAACAATATTTATACCAAATGTATATAAATGACACTTTGCAAAAATCTGTGTATTAAAAAGCTAATCTGCGCAGTGAGATTTCAAAATATAATTTTTGGTGTATATTAAAACAATAGTCATCTAGAAATTTAAAATAGTCCCTAAAATGCTTAATTCCAAAGTTGATGATCACAATCGGATTTTTTGTTTTCAGGCAGTAAACATTTTGACACAGTATAACAGTGCCATAGGATACTGTGCTATAACAAATTTCTGGACCAAATTTCTGGATCCAGAATTTTATAACAAAATTGTGATTTTGCTACATGAAAAAGACTCGATTTGAGCTTAGTATTTCACACAGTGATTAGTCTATGGACAAAGATGATGTATATGCAAAAAACATGATTGGTTTGAAAAGGACGGTGCGTCCTCATCAGGAACTCTCTGAGTCGGCCTTTAATAGATTACTTTTCAAAATTAAACCCATAGGAAAAAAAAAAAGGGGACATACTACACATGGTTTACAGGTCCATGGTCCGACGCTTATAGCCTCATTCCCAGGAACCCTGATCTGACCGGAAGTGGGTCAAAATATTGGTATGTCTGAAGAAAGCTCATTTTTTCTAATTTCTTTTCACTCTGTGACGTCTGAATGCTAAAAGGTATTGGTTTGGACGTGTGAACATTTGCACCGTTTTGGTTGGACAATATTAATTTTCCAAAGTATTATATGGGGATTACAACATCACATTTTAGCTTCACATCAAACCAGGTTGAAATATCACTCAGCCTAAAACTTTATAGATGCGATATAGAAGCTTAGAAGATTTCAATATGGGGAGGCTGAGCCCCAGTCAAAGATTCTGTAGACTGATGGGGTCAAGGGTTGGGATCAAGGCCCCCTTTTAAAGAACTGTTGGCTTTAAACATATGAAAACATGTTGGAAAACCATGATTTTATGAGTATTTTGGATATTTGTATAGCTCATGTCCTGGAAAAAAATGGCATTTTTAAACCTTTTACATCACTGCACCTTCCAATAATGTAAGGGGATGAAAGGTACTCATCCCACACCAACAACTCAGCTGAGCAGTTGAGTAGGGAGTCAGCCTCCAAAATCTATCAAGTGGATCTAAATTTAATTTTAATTAAACAGTTTTTACAGTGAATCTGATCAACCGGGAAAACACTGAAAACTGAGCTCCATTTTAAAGGAATCAACATAAAAGGAGGTATTCATTATAAGAGAGGCTAATACTGGAACAATTTTGAATCATATCAATATTCCTAGGAGCCATTTAGTTTAATCTCAGGACTCACTTAAAGAAAATTTGCACAGATGCCACCATCATCCTAGTTGTTTCTTCCAAAGATTATTCAAAAAGTACACATCAAGATGAGTAATTCTTAAACAGACCTACTTACTTTTTAGAAATGGTATCCTGAAGATGAATTCTGGAGAAATCAGATCTACTAATGTGTTTGATATGGTGGTTTTAATTGAAGACCATTACTACTATCATTTAACTGCATGGTTAAATTGGATGATATGGATAACCTTTTAAATGATCATTGTTCAATTTTCCAATCATTTTTGACACAATGAAGTAACCTCGCAAGAGTACAAGCCAATATTTGACTAATTTAATAAAAAAAATACCTGGTAGTCCAGTTCATGTACAAAGAATAAGCATAAAGAATAGCCCATGTAAGGGATAATATTTCAAATGACACGAGCAAAAAAACATGACAGCAGTGAAGACCATCATTACATTGAAATTGATAAATGAGAGTATAATTTTATACAGATGGAAATAAGTAAAACATGACCATCATGGAATATGCAGGCAGGGTTGTGGGGGGAGGGCAAAAGATAGTGGGATGTGGTAACAGGTTGGCTCTGAAATTGGATCTCAGAAAACACCCTTTCCCATGGCCTTCAAAGTTTAAAACCTAATACCAATTTTATATAAAAAGTTTCCATATTAGTTTCAGACATCTTCTTTTAAAGGATGAGCTGAATGCACCTTATTTTGAACCAACCTTGATTGTTGACTATACCCAAGGAAGTAAAAGAGTGCATTTTTTCGTTCTCCAAAATTCAAGATGTAGTTCAAAAAGTATACCATACACAAGCTGTTATTTTTGCGTGCGTATTTTTGTGATTTCTCAAATTCAACATGAAAATAAAAATATAAGGAAACAAGAAAATTTATTTATATACAGTTGCTGTCAGAATCCTTCAGAGGTCGGTAACGTGCATGCTGCAATCTTTGCATAAAAGAGGCGGAGGCTAGGGTAGCCTCATGCGCGATTAACCAAATGGGGAGGCCAACCTACTCACACAAGCCAATCAGGCATTCACTTCTGTGTTGACACTCGTCACGATCGGCGCACGTAAATAACTCTGAACAATTCTGGCAGAGCGTATAGTAGACTTCAATTCCTTGTGTGAGTGCTAGAAGGTCATAAGTGCAACAGCTGCCCCCATTGTTCAGAAATCCAACAGAAATACTATGATTTGCAATGTCTGGTCATTGGCTCTTGAAATGGTTCTTTAAGTGACACAGTTGCTGAAAAAACATTTCAAGAGCACTGAATCAAGGAAAGATAAATTAGAGTAATTTTAATAAATAGCAGCCACTACAGATGGGTCACATGGCAGCTATTGCACTTTTGACTTCCTTGCTTCACAACTACCCATATAGTACAAAAGTGGAAATATTTGTGTACATTAATTTTTGCACCTTTTTTGAAACTTCTGAATTAGCACAAATTAAAGGGGCATTCGTGATCCACAGCCTCGTCCCCCGACTTACCTAAAAAAAATCTGGAGAGTTTTATAATCATTCTGAACGTTTACATTGTAATCCAAGTGTACCAAATCTACGTGCAAATTCGGTCGTATCTCTCCAAGAAATTCGCAATTTTGTTATTTTCAGTCCGTAAACGGACAGAAAATATAGCACAGTGGCCTATAGGACCGTGGGAACCGAGCATTTGTCTCCTAACACAAAACTGCAAAGTCGGGACCAACCAAAAAGTTGTGGAATAAGTTTTCTCAAGTATATAGTGAAAAGTGAAAAAAAAAGAGGTGCTGGAATTCACGAAATGGCACCTTTAAGAATATGCACAAATGTTTTTGTGTAGTTCTACAGGAAAGTTGAAAAGGCAAATTTATGAACAAGCGAAAATGTTTAAAATAGTAAAAGTGCAAAAAATCAATACTACAAAAATTACCACTAACTTTTGAAAGATTCTGAAAAAAAAAAAGCAAACTTGCATAATTTACAACTGAAATAATGAAAAAATTTCGTATGCCAAAAAAGTGGATGATACACTATCTCGGGTATTTTCCTATGTTGAAACATGGCTAAATGTTCACAAGTCTTATTAAAATATAAATGCATATTGGACATCTCAAACTATTTTGAAACATAAAGACATTAGCTTTGACGAGAAAATTGGGCCAAACTACATCAAAGATTTGCCGACATCCCATGACCCTTTAATAGAGAGAATTGCCCTAAAACCAAAGGATTCAAGTTCCCACACCGTATGAATCTTTGTGTGGATCAGATACATCCTTCAGGTACATAGGGAAAAGGCACAGGGGGATCAAACCAAAGGGTTTCCTATTATGGTGACTGGTAGCATATGTGTCCATGATGCGATCTGAATGTGTTAAAGCATGATCTAAGCAGGGAGTGTAATTCAACCTCCGCACACAATGGATGGAGCCGTCATCACTACCGGTCTCTTAGTACGTTTGGTACAAATACACACCATGGGCGAGATGTGGTGGAATATCTTTTGATCTAGTTGATGACGTATGAGAACAAAATCAGTTGTAGCAATTATGTAACTTTTGAGGGGTGTAAGAAATTTGCTTGGGAAATTGATAAACGTGTTTGTCCGCCATTGTTTCTAGTACACAATTAAAACAAACCACAGAGAGGAGTCCCAACTCAGTCTGGACAGTAACATGTGCAGTTCTGTCGGTCTGAGGAGAAAGTGGGGGATTCATCCGACGTAAGAGGACAAACAAGGGTTTTTACCTTCGGACAATAAATGGTATTTGGATCCAATCTTCCGATCTAAATTTTGCCCCAAAATATTTGTCTGAGGGACACTCTGCCCACCTCTTATCCAGGCCCGTATGCGGGGGTATACAGGTCCCATTTCCACAAATGGGAAAAAGGTCCCTTTTTGCTGAATTTTTTGATAAAAGTCCATTTTGAGATTATTTTGTATGACACGAAAGTCACTTTTTAATGATGAGATGTTCAAAGGTTAAATAAGGACCATTTTAAGGGGCGTTAGGTCCACTTTTTCGAAGTCCCGCACCCTCCAAAATAAATCCTGCATCGGCCATGTCTTATCAAATCTACAAAGGTTCTAGGTATGGGCAATTTCAATTGCCAAATAATTTATTAAAAAAAAAAAAAACATTGCCTTGTGCATGTGGATACCTGATTTTAAACTCAAATATGACCTTCTAATACATTTGAAATATTAAGGAGGATGCAGTAAAATAACGTTTAGTCTAGATGAAATAACTGACGTTGTGTAGACTCAATGTGCAATTACACAATTGCTGAAAATTTCAGTAAGTAATTCATTCATTCAACTGCCTGCCTGAAATGTAGTCAAAAGTTCCACAAATAGAATAATTGAAGAAAACAGCACAAATGTACATTTAAGCTCATCTTTCAATCAATTTGGATAGAATTTAAGTTAATAATTTTTTAATGCAATTCACAAACGAAAGCCATGTGCTTAAGTTTGTGTTATTTTCTCCTTTTTAGGTTAATAAAATTCTCCAAAATAGAGAGCACACTAAGCCCTGTTAATGCGCGTGAAAATTGCACTAATTGGAAGAGAAATCGTTACATTGCATCTTAATTATCTGATATGTCAGATTTAATGACAGGTGTTTTTTTAATTGCAAAGGCAGGGTAGGTAATACTGACAAAATCCCAGGGGGGGCCCCCAATTTTTTTTGAGTCGCAATAATATGAAGATGACAGCAAAATTCACATTTCAGAAAATAGCATTCAATTGACATTTATGATGTCAAAAGGAGAATATTTGACAAGCCAAGGCTCCAGACAAAATAAGCATTAATCACCCTATAGATGATGTGATTTGCTTTGCGTTCACAGCTATAAGTATTGCATATATAAAGACACAAATTGCCTCTTTCAATATACCATCAAAACTATAACTTCCAATTCACTCTTTGCATGGTTGCAATTGCAGATCCAAAGGCCTCAAAGTGGCCATTGGAAAAAAAGAGCACATGCGTGCTGTAACTCAGCAGGTCATTCATCTGGGCCTTTGGTCAATGGTTCTTCTGACCAAGTCTGGTGATTATAGCAATTGATTTGTGGCACAAGAATGAAATTATAAATTTTGAAAGAATGCCCCTTTAATTGACCCATGTGACCTTTCACCCAAATCTGTGAACACCCCATATGGGCCTTGGGTCAGTGGTTCTTCTGACCAAGTCTAGTGATTATAGCAATTGATTTGAGGCATAAGACGGAATTTATAGATTTTCACAAGAATGAAATTATAAATTTTCAAAGAATGCCCCTTTAATCATCCCATGCAACCTTTGACCCAAATCTGTGAACACCCTATGATGGGCCATGGGTCAGTGGTTCTTCTGACCAATTTTTACTGCAATCGGCTAAAGCGTTTGGCAACAAAACATTTTGGCAAGTGTGAACAGATCGAGTCAGCACATAACTTTTGTATGCTGTGTACTCTTTCACTTGATCATTGAAGCCACTTTTCGTGACTACGTTTCTATAAAAATTCAATATTTTTTTCTTACAACCTGACAGGTGATGTAGGTGCAAAACCATCTCTCCTTTTAAAGCCACAATCAGCAATTTTTTCAAAATGTAAACAAATCACACCCCCTATTTTTCATCAAAGTCCACTTTTTTTTGCACGGTTGTATTGGAAATGGTTGTAGTATAGACCCCTGTAAGTGGCGAAGTTTAACACGCCGTATTTGTCAAGAAATGACGATTTTTATGCAATGTTTACTAATGATAACAGTCAGGATCCGACTTTTATTACCGGTAGTAAACAAAACGGTCCTAACTGGCATCTTCAAGACCACTTTAAAATGCTTTTGTGTCTGTTTTTCACAAAGAAAAGTAATATAAGGTGTTGATATGACCTAACACTAGAATTTAGAGACAAAATGGATATTTTGAATTTGGAAAAAAAAGAATGATTGTGGCTTAATGATAACGTGAATTATTTCTGATAAAAAAAAATAATGGTTGCAGAAAAATTCTTCAAACTACAGTTGCCTACCAGAATTTCTCAGGCAACGATAGGGGTAGAGCAGGCCTGAGTGTGCCCAACCCCAGAGCAAAATAAGTCCTTAACAAAGCATCACGATGATGTGTAATGTCGCGAGAAGCGTGCGCCTATATCGCGCTTTGATTTGCATAATTACATTGTGGGCATTTCAGAGTGCCTGAGATAATTCTGGCAGCGACTGTAGTTATAAAGTGGTAAACGCCAGAAAACATCATTCAACACATCTAGAAACTGAGCTGTTATCCACTATGAAAAACGGCAGTGGCGCCCGACCTCTTTTTCTGGGGGCACAACGGGGGCAAAGTGAAATCTTGGAGGGGGGAAAAGTGAAATTCTGGGGGGGCAAAATATGAAAATTTGGAACTTTTTCAACAATTTGGCCCAAAATCGCTGATTTTGGCCCAAAATCACTGAATTTGCCCCAAATCCTTCATTTTCTTTCACCAGGGGGGGCAAAAATGGGGGGGCCAAAGAAAAAAAAATGGGGGGGGGGAATGCCCCCCATGGTGCCCCACTGGAACAAAGTTGTTTTTTTGTACGACAGTAGAAGTTTCAAAGTGTCAGTTTACTTTTGCTCCTCTCAGTATAGTCGGGAGCGGGGGTACGATTACCACCTGCGAGTGCAATAGTCATAAGTGCAATAGCTGACATGTGATTACATCTGTGTGCTGCCGTATGAGGATAAATCAATCATAGTTCATTGAAGGGCCAGTGGCTCTTGGAAATGGTTTCTTTAGGCAACACACCATTTCATAGAGCCAAGACCAAAGACTTGGGCATACTCGTAGGTTGATGGAATTTTTGCACCTAGTTATGGACCTTGTGGCACTACTATGCGGACGATTTAGTTCTTTTACAAAAACTGATTTGCAAAGCTAAAATCTTATAAACAAAAAAAGCATAGCATATTGCAAAATGTATCACAAACATACAAATCACCCTTGTACATCATTTCAACGTTAAAAACACACTATTCTCGTCATGCTCAGAGACAGTAATCAACACTCATCGCGTCGCTCACGTATGAAGGGCACATTCGTAAACACGTTGCATGTTACACGTGAGCGAGCACAGGGTACGGTGACACTTGATAAATCATACACTCGTTGTTTTGAATCAACGCCAGTAATTCAGGTGAGCGTGGCCTCCCGAGAGAGCAGGCGGGGGAAAACTCGAACAAAAGAAGGAGGATCCCGGATCCTTGTAAGATTCAATCAATTCAATTTTTCCCTCGTCACTCCTTGTGATATAGCATGACGGTGTTAGAGATATTATTGCCATTTTTGGAATTCATAAAATCTTAAAGTTAGGATTTGTGGGTATTTATTTTAAAGTCATGTTAAGATCTTGACTCATTCAAATTTAGCAAGGTTTGATGTATATGTTAACCTTTTAAATCTTGTTAGATTCTGTATAGATGATGTGAATTTCCAGATGTGGAAGCCAGAAATCCCAATTGTTAGATCACGCCATTGATTGAACACGTAACAGCTGAAATATTGATTAAAACTATTCGAATGTTTTATACTTGTCAAGGAAAATATTTTCTTATTTCAACAAAACATTGGAGCTGAAGAATCAACTCCACTTATAGGTTTATTTTTGAATTTTTTTTTGTTTGAATAACAAGTGAGGATGAGGTCATATGTGGGGTCATGGGAACATCTATGACCGACCACCCAAGCGCCTAAATCGGTTTAAATATGGTTTGTGTCCTTATTGGCGTATCTATTGGAATTAGTTTTGGGTGATTTTGCTATAATAAAGGAGATGGCCAAAAGCCATATATTTTGCATGTGAAATTTTGGGTTGTTTTTGCTGTACCTCTACTTTGGTTTCAAATTAATAATAGTACAACATTCCTATTAAAGCGGCACTGGCACATTTTCACAAAATATTAATTTCTTCAATTTGCTCATAAATAACAACCCCCCTCAAAACAGTAGGACATTGAATATGAGGATAAAGACATCCAGGTAATTTGTAGGCCAACTTTTAATTAAGTTTTCCATAACTTTAAAACAAATGTGTATATTACATGAATATTTTTTGACTCGTACTCACTGATATTAAAACCACAAAGGTTATAGACCGATCAAACAGTGTGCATAGCGTGGGAAACATGCATACGGTGTGCATGATCTTGTGTTAAACGCCATTTTGTCGTCTGCTGAATTTAACGTCGCCGGCGACGCTAAATTATAAAATCGTTCTGTTTACCCATAAGGAAACTGATTTGGTCTTAATCATTTCGGGTGAGGGCCTTTGTATATAAAAGCCTTACAACCATGCAAAAATATCGATTTTGAAAAATCTTGAGGGCGCACTATTTTTCAAATGTGCCAGTGTCTCTTTAAGCATGCTTGCTGATTGCTACCAGCTGCATATTGTGACCAAGTTAGATCAGGAAAGGTTCTGCAAGTAATTTATGACAAGATGGTCTGTCATAGAAACTACCGTAATATTAATCCTTAGGCCATGTGGAAATTTTAGCCAAATTGGTATCCTGAAAAGGGACAAAACGATACTTATTCAGCCTCAATACACTATCCTCTACACAAAAATGCATGATAGCATTTCTGGAATGGTAGCTATAACCAGGGGACAATCAAGGATTACACAGGGGTCAAAATTTTAAAATGATCTGGTCATGTTGAAAAGTATGCCACATCATTTGTCCAACCATAAGGATTCCAAAAAAGGTATAGTTTGTACTATCAACAACCCAAAGTTTTGGAGTTAAGGTTAAAAACAGCAAAAACAGGTCAAAAGGTTAAACTTCAGTTGTACAGGGTCAATTTTTAAAGTTGCTCCAATTTGGTTAAAAAGTGATGCAAATGATTGATGGAGATCATAGGATTAAAATAAGGAATAGTTTTGAGTACTTACCAAAGTAGGGAGAAAACAAGGTCAAGCCCCATTGAATACAATGGACATTGAATACAATGGACATTTGTTGCCCCCTATATTAGTAACTAAGCATTTTAGACAGTCAAAACTATTCCTTATTTTAATCCTATGAGCTCCACCAATAATATGCACCATATTTTATCCAAATCAGAGCAACTTTGAAATTTGACCCCTGTACAACTGAAAATGACCCTTTTTTATTGATTTTTGTTGTTTTTAGCCTGTAACTCCAAAACTTTAGGCTGTAGTTAGTACAAACTATACCTTTCTGGAATCCTTATGATCAGACAAATAATGTGATATACTTTTCAACATGATTGAAGCAATTGAAAAATTTCCCCCTGTGTAAACCTTGGTTACCCCCTACCTGGCTAAAGCTACCATTCCAGAAATGCTATCATGTATTTTTGTGTAGGCCATGGTATACCGATGCTGCATAATAAGTGTCGTTTTGTCCCCTTTTAGGATACCAAAAATTTAGTGCCCTATTTTTCTGGAATCAGGAGTTGCTGATTTACATTTTGAGTCTGTCCTTCATCAAAGAACTGGTGATAGCAGCAAAAAGTATACGACCAACTGTACTTTTACCGTACCAGTGATTCCTGCCCCATGTTACTAATTCCAAACTGCAATTTAATCACAAAACATCTATTGATAAAAAGCAGACATCACTTTTTGCCTGTGGGGGCTTTAATAGTTTGACAAAAGTCTGCCCCACGCTCCCCTCTTTACCAGAACAATATGCCGCAACACGCCCAGGCTCACTCAGGGGAGTTACGCCTCTCCTTTGGTATCGGGATTAGTCCCAATAATCAGATTGCCATTTACCATGGGGCAGGATTTGGGGATCAG